>BPLR01008122.1:0-70369 GCA_021605095.1 Caerostris extrusa | reverse complement strand
CTATTTCAGATGTTTTTTGTCTAGTATGGTATAGAAATTAAATTTCTAAAGATTATAGATACTAAAGATATACATATATATATATTTTTTTAAATTATTTGTTTTAGAAATGTCAAAATTCAGTATTTAGTATTTAATAAAAAGGGATTTTTCTTAGAAAACAGATGGCAAAACATTTATTTTATTATGTTGGGTTAACGTGACTAATCATTTGCATTTTGTTTGTTAATCACTAGATTTTTTTTTATTCTAATAAATAAATTCAACTATGCATTCGTTTACCGGTCCCATTTGATGGATTTGGATTTACTTACGCTTTATACTCAAACTCAACTGCATTGGTGCCAAATCAACGAATAAGTCAGATAATTTTGATGCTTTTGGCTTTTAGTTGCTTTCTAAGTGCTGATTATTTGTTAATAATAATCTTTCCATTTCGAAAACAGACATTTTTTTATAAAAATATCGATCACCCGTCAATAAATTCTTCACTTTGATATAAATGATAGTCACAAACTCTTCGAAAAACGATTTGATAACAACTTTGAAAGAAAGAGGAAATAAATCCACAGATTACGACGGAAAAAAATACATTAGGGCTTAAGTTCTCAACATTTGCAAAATTTACAAAAAGTTCAACAGCTACGATTACATAATGATGAACAAATCGCTTTTTAGATTTCAGTTTTACATACTTTCTTTGTCATATATTTTCGTATAAATATTCAGCCAAAGGAAGCGAAAAAGAATATAGAGTGTAGAAAAAAAGACTAATTACCTCTTCAAAAAGCAACCATGCTCACTAAGATTTTTTTCTCACTCTCAAACTCGAGCCTTTGCTTCCAATGGTAACTCAAGGATGTGACATTCTGCTTCGCTTCTTGAGTTAAGTGAATACTAATGACATGAGGGAAAAGTGAGCACCTTGAAGCGGACAGCACCTGAATGCTCGCTGCATCAAGGGTTTGAAGATGCCCTTGATTGTTTGCATTAGCTTCTGAAAGTGATACGCTTCTTCAAGACCAGAAAGCATTGACTTTTACATCCACTTTCAATCAATGACCTTAAAAGAGTTTTTCTGCTACTGAATTAGTTCAAGATTTACTAAATATGCTTTTGACTATTAATTTACTACTGTCTACTTTTGACTTCTAATTTACTATTGTCTAATTTTGACTACTTAATTTATCAATGGCTTTTTTTGACTATTAATTTACAACTGTCTACTTTTGACTACTAATTTATTAATGTCTACTTTTGACAACGAATTTACTACTGTCTATTTTTGACTACTAATGTATTAATGTCTACTTTTGACTACTAATTTACTATGGCCTACTTTTGACTTTTTATTTGAAGATTAGTATAAATATGTAACGTTTTCATTCAACGAAAGTAACAATTTTGGTTTTTAACAATTTCTAATGATCCCAGAAAAATATTATACAAGAAAGAAGCTAGTAAGAAAAGAGTAAGATTAATTAAATATGCAAAGTTTTTGAGTTTTACTCAAAATTTTCTGGAAAGTTTTAACGATTAATATCTTTTTTTTCTTTTATATTGATACGAACAAGAATCCATGTTTCAGGAGTGATTCTGTAAAATTTTTTGAAACTATTCTGACAGAAATTAAATCCCCTCCCAAAACTCCTTTTTAGCAAAGCTACAATATAAAATTTTGCAGAGGTAGCCCATTTTACATTTACTATAAAGACTCATTAAATACTTAATATTATATAAAGTATGTAATACATATTTTAATCCCATTTTACATTAATATACATTTTTAAGCATATTTAAGCGATTTAAAAACAAATATTTTCTAAAAGGAGATTTTTACATGGATAGCATGAAATTTTGGAACAGTACATTCGGTAGCGTTTACATTTTTTTCTTGTTAGTCAACTTAAAATATGAACAGTGTATATAATTTTTCCTAGCTTCTCGCTGACGCTCGATGACACAGATTTCAAAATTGAGTCCCGGCGGTGTTATGGATATCAATAGTGGTTCGAATCTACTTTTAAACCATAGATCCCAGTTAATATGACTGCAGAGCATTGTTCGAAGGGCTGACAACCCTATCCTTGACCTTAACGTTTTTTTCTCCTGTCTCGAAATCTATCAGTAGGCAGACGGCCTTTGGCCCATCATGGAGTTATTGAGCCATTGAAGAAAAAGAAGTATGTAATTTTCTTTGTCATAGTAAATGACATTTAGTACCTTCTACCTAATGAAATAGACAAGATTTCAACACTAAAACGGTCGTTTGTTTGCATCATTTGAAAATTTCGAAAAAAATTGGAGATAATAAAAGATTCATTTCGTTTCATATTAAAATGTCAGCTGGATTTTTTGTACGAAAATATGCTAAGGACCTTGATATAAATATCATGGTCGTAGATATCATGAATCTTGGAGCAACTGTCTTGTCGATAGGGGTGTTAATATACATTTATAATTATTGAAATTTTACTTAATACAAAAAGCATTTATAAATGCATATTAACACTCCTATCGACGTGACACTATTCATAATATTTTCATTATAAACGATGTAAAAAAACTATGGTGGAATTAATTAATGAAAATATTTTTAAGTGTTTAAAAATATTTAAAACATACACTTTCCCTAGTTGCCAAGTGTGAGCCTCATAGAGGGAATATTCATATTTATATTTATAAAAATTTAAATATCATCCGAAAGTCACAAATATTTTTCAAATCGGTCTCGCGGCTTTTTAAATATCACCATGACTATTTTCGAGTAACAATTCAATCGTCCGTCGTCTTGATCAGTCTTCATCAAAATATCTAGTCTATTTTAAAATTAGGTTACGTTGATTTGCTGAAGTTTAGTCTTCATCAAAATATCTAGTCTGTTTTAAATTTAGGTTACGTTGATTTGCTGAAGTTTAGTCTTCATCAAAATATCTAGTCTGTTTTAAATTTAGTTTACGTTGATTTGCTGAAGTTTAGTCTTCATCAAAATATCTAGTCTGTTTTAAATTTAGGTTACGTTGATTTGCTGAAGCTTAGTCTTCATCAAAATATCTAGTCTGTTTTAAATTTAGGTTACGTTGATTTGCTGAAGTTTAGTCTTCATCAAAATATCTAGTCTGTTTTAAATTTAGGTTACGTTGATTTGCTGAAGTTTAGTCTTCATCAAAATATCTAGCCTGTTTTAAATTTAGGTTACGTTGATTTGCTGAAGTTTAGTCTTCATCAAAATATCTAGTCTGTTTTACATTTAGGTTACGTTGATTTGCTGAAGTTTAGTCTTCATCAAAATATCTAGTCTGTTTTAAATTTAGGTTACGTTAATTTGCTGAAGTTTAGTCTTCATCAAAATATCTAGTCTGTTTTAAATTTAGGTTACGTCTGTTTGCTGAAGTTTAGTCTTCACTTCATCAAAATATCTAGTCTGTTTTAAATTTAGGTTACGTTGATTTGCTGAAGTTTAGTCTTCATCAATATGTTTTTGCTATTTAAAAATCATGATAGTTAAACACGAGTCGATTTGCAGGGCTACTTAAAAAAGTATACTGATGGATGACTTTAGAGTTCATTTAGTTCTTTGTTCAATATTTTGAGTAAAAATGTCATGCACTTTCGAAAATATCTCAGAGGAATACTTTAACCTTTCTTTGTTTCAAGGAGGAAAATTGGAAAGTGTTTTTCGATAAGAATTCGAATCTGTCGCAACTTATAGACCTTGTGAATGACTTGAAGAAACGACCTTTGTGAATGACCGTATCATGGAATATTTTAGAAATAGCACCGGATACGAATGTATTTCTTCCCTTTATTTCTAAGAACCAGTTCAGCAATTTTATCTAATAAAGAAGATTCGAATGTGTAGCGTAATGGCATAACAGCATATCGCTTCAATTAGCGAGAAAATTCTTTGATTGGCATTGGCCCGAGTTCTATGTCCTCTATCAAAGTTAATAAATGTAAATCCCTTACACGTGGAAAGCAACGGTACAGTAGCTAACAAATACCTTGTCCTAAAAATCTAAAGTGTGTTCTCTAAAGATTAACACTTATTGAAACTTTGTATGATCAGAGGAAAAAATATATACACTAATGCATTTGTGTAAAATCCACTATAAATAGATGATTAAAAGCCTCAATTACAACATTTTATCTTGTACTTTGCAAGATTTAGATTATCTTGGGAAATGTTTTTACATTAGTAATATTTATGTCTCTATAAAAAGTGGACGGATACGAGAAAATTAGCAAAATATCTAATTCGTTTTCGATTAAGTATTTCGTGAATAATATCATTTTCACCTATATTGAAAAACACGTGCTTTTCAAAACATTTTTTTCCTTTATCATTCATTCCTTCGCATTGAACTCTCGTGCCATATAATCATGATGAGAGTTTCAATAAGACATCACACAAAAACTAGTCTAGCCCGAGCAATAAATGAGCAGCAAATAAATAGAGCTATCTTCTTCGTTTAAGCTATTAATGCAGCCAACTGACAGAGCTTGGCAAAGTTCAAGATACAGAGCTGAAAAGAAAGCCAACTCTTAAAAGGTATTTTAGATTTTTTTAATCGAAATTACTTTAAAATTGAATTTAATTTGCTCTAAATTACTTTAAACGCTATTTGCATTCATTTCAATAATATTTTATACTTTAACTTCTTCTGGAACACTAACTGATATATTGAAGAGTTTATTTTATTTTTATTTTTATTAAAATTGTTCGAAAGAAAAAGAGAGCTGTTTATTAAAAATCGCTTAATAACAAAAACAGAGGAATTAATGTGGTTTGAACTGTGTAATATTTATTTTTATGTAGTAAATATATGAAGTTAAGGCAATATAGGCTTCTATCTTGTAGAAGTGATCTCGAACAGCACAATAAACGCTATATGAATAAAACTTTCGTTATAATAATTATCAAAAGTCAAAAGAACCAAATACTAGGAAATTAAATTACTTTTAAAATTGCATTTAATTTGCTCTAAATTACTTTAAAAGCTATTTGTATTCATTTCAATAATATTTTATACTTTAACTTCTACTGGAACACTTCCATATATAGAAGCGTTTATTTTATTTTTATTTCTTATTAAAATTGTTTGAACGGAAAAGAGAGCTGTTATTAAAAATCGCTTAGTAACAAAACCCGACTATTTAATGTGTAATATTTATTTTATGTAGTAAATGTATGAAGTTAAGACTATATAGGCCACTATCTTAAGAAGTGATCTTGAAAATTTCTAAGATAGCTCAAGGAACGCTATATGAATCAAACTCTCGTTTCAATTATCAAACGTCAAAAGAGTCAAGTACCAAGAAATTAAAAATTATTTTGAAATTTTTTCATTCTCAATTTAACATTATAACTCATTCACCATATATTGAAATATAATTTTTATGTTCATCACTTTTCCATTTTTCTATCCGACTTATCAAACTTGAAGAATTGCAAACTGAAATGCTGCAGTTCTTGACAAAAAAAATCTAACAGATAAATATGATTCTTACATTTAAATATCAGAATAAGGAATAAACAAAGGCGTAAATGATCAGTGTTCTATAAGCTACTACATAAGATATGAGGTAACTGTTTTTAGCCAGCTTATAGCTTAGAATTCTTTCTTTTTAATTTAAAAAATTGTTTAGCTTCTTGTAGTTATTTATATATAACATATAAAGATAATTATTTAATTTTGAAGCAGGATAAGTTGGGTTTTTACTGTTATCATTTGTAAATTTATATTATTCAGCATTTTAAAAAAGGTCTAGACATAATGTACCAAAGACAAAAAGCGTTTGAAAATTTCTATTTTTAGTATTAATTCAATCTAAAAATATAAGAAATTAAAATTAATCTTGGGATTACTTGAAAATATTTTGAATAACACTTCAAGTAAATTTACTAAGAGATAAAGATCATCATACGTGAAAAAATTTACCATCTCGAAAATTGGTCACGATATGAGAAAGTTTATAAAATCCTGTTTTTAAGAATATTTTTTAAAGAGAAATATAAAGTGAAGTTTTTATAAGGTGTATTTAAATAATTATACATTTTTAAGACTTTTATTTCATGATGATTTCACAGCATTGAGGACATTATGTATATAATTACACCAACAATGCTTTTACAAATAATAATAAAAAAATCATTTTGTTTCTCTGAAAATAATGTGATAAATTAATAAAATTAAATTATAAATAATAAAAAGAAAATATGCGTTAGTATTTTTTTTTTATACTATTTCAAATATTATGTTAAAAAATGACATCTATATTTTACAAATAGCATCTATATTTTTATTAAACATTAATTCACGTTAAGCAATATGTCAAATGAATAAAAAAATAAATCTTTTTTAACTACTTTTTCCGACGAAAATTGGAAAATATGAAAAAATCTGCAAGAAATTTCAATTCTGCTTCAAATTTTAAAATTTTATCCACTTTAGTTAAAAAGCATTACAGGTATTTCATAATATTTAGTTACGTGGTTTTTAATTTTCATTGCTTTCAAAATTCCTTTCAGAAAATAAAACTATTGAAATTTTTCTGGCGTAATTCCACAATATAATACATAAGGTACATATGATTTCATACATCTTCAATAAATCGTAGTTTAACACGTATAGTTAAAATAAATTCAAGCTTAATTCATCATTTTTCTAAAAAGAAATCCCATTTATTCCCTTGAACATGTGATTTTCGAAATGATTGCGTGAAATATGGTTGCCTGAAAAATTTGATATTATCAGTAATGCAAAGATTTACACCCATTTTTGAAAAATGTAAATTTACGGACGATATTTTCCCTAAATTAAAATGTTTTCTTAGAGATCAATTGAATCTTATTTTGATGCACTTCATACAGGATAGCTAAACGATGTGTTAACAAATTCAACTACGTAAATTAATTTTTGCGTAATCTAAAATCTTATGCAATTTTAAAAAGAAATTATTTTAAAAATTAAATAGCATACCTAAATATTTAATATTAAATATTTAATTCTTAAATTGAATAAGATAATGTAGCAAGTAGTCTACAGAAATTCTCGCTTAATTACAAAATTAGTTGATTAATAAGAATTAATTAAAAGAAAATTATATCTTGCTAAAACATTTAAATAAAAAAGAGTGCAAAATAAACAAAAGAAATTTAAGGAAAAATTAAATAGATAATTAAGTAAAATAATTGGAATTAATTCATTTTTATTCAAGATCATTAAAATTGCTGACATATATTTTGATACGTTGCTTTAATTATTTTATTTATTGGTATAATTTATTTTTTATATTATTATATAAAATTTTTAAAATTTCATAATTACAGCCAAATAATGGTATTATTTATAAAATACAATAATTTGATATGTTTTTATAAATAGCTAACTTTCATTGATTACAATCTCATTATTTTCATTTTTTTATGGCTTTCTGCCAATTTCCGAACAAAATTATATAATAGAAAAGTGACAAATTTTAAGTTTTATGAGAATGTTACATATGAAATTTACGTACAAAATCTTATTTTTCGATTAATTGTTGACTACAAAATTATTTAAATGATTTTGGTGCCTTAAATCAGAAGCGCTAGGAGTACAGTTTAGAGAGATTAATCATATATACAAAAGAAAAATTATAACTAATAGTTCGCTACACAAGAATTAAATCGTTGATTCTGAAATTTCCTATAAAAATTTTAAATAAAACTTCTACATACATATAGCAACAGCGCTCTTCTAGATAATTACAATTAAGTCACTCACTGATTAAAAAATTAATTATTTACTTAAATTATTTTTACTTTATTATTACTTCACTTTATTAATTAAACTTTAATTAATAAAATAATTTATTTTATAAATTAATCTTTTTAGTAATTATTTTTTTTTTTTATTATTACTTTACTTAAATTATCTTTATTAATTAAATTTACTTTCATTATAAATATTTATAATATGCCATGAAATTTAATTTTACTTAAAATTACGTAATTAAATGTGCAAGAGTATTATTCCATTAAAAATCTCTAATTTATATTGCTAAATATATATTATGTCATGATCCATTAATAGAGATTTATCATTCAGAAAAATATATAACTTCTTTAAGTAAAGAAAGAAAAATATATTTGAGTCATCTGTTTTATAATATTGAGCTGTAGAGAAGTATATTTTAATTACTTAATTTTTACTAATTAAAATTTAGAACGCAACTTACATCACAGAATGTTTCATTCTTTTCTTTACAAATTAGAGAATGAAAGGAAATCACACTTTTTAACGAATATAATATTGCCGAATGGCTAGAGCTCTGGCTTTCGGTACCACAGGTATCGGGTTCAAATCCCGACTTTGCCCATGGGTGTTGTAGTGGTTCGGAATCCACTTTAAGCTGTAGGTCCCGGTCCTAATAGGATCGTAGAGCGTTGCGGGGGCATTGTTACTCCGCGTCCGTGGCTTACCATCAAGTTACACGCGCCCCATGGGTAATGCAAAGTGAGTAACATCGGTGCAGCCCTTATGGCAAAAGATCACGGTCTATTTGCCAGCTGCATTAGGAAAAAAAAAAAAAAAAAAAAAAAAAAAAAAAAAACTTGTTATTGTATTGCTTATAATAAATAGATAAAGTATGTGAAGTAAATAAAATCAAAATTTAAATCTCTGTCAAAAAAAAAAAGCACATCGAAAAATTGCTGAAAAAAAGTTCCTTATGTGTGTAAATATTTTCAACATTTTCTTATTATATTCTTTAATAATTTTAGTCTGCTACCAAAACTTAAAATATTTTTTTATTTAATTTAAATTTAATTATTTAAATCAAATAAAATATTTGGACTTTCAAAATAATGCTTTTATATTATCAATTGTCAATATTTCTTCATAGGTACATTTACTTCATAAATTTGGACCAGTATGTCAGTGAAATTTTCACTTTTACACTTCATCTATATAAAAGTTGTATATCTTTTTGTAGAAAAGATCAAATTAAGGGAAAGTTAAATTAGTAAATTCGATTCTTAAACTTTAGTGTTCTCTTTAAAGAGATACTCGGACGTTATTTTAAAATGTAAATAACACTATGAGATATTTGGACTTTATTTTTAAATATAAATAACACATTGTAGACGAATCATAAAAATATTTTTAAAACTATAAAAATGCATAATTAGGCGAAGATAGGGGTAGTTGAGTTACTTTTTAAATTTCAACTTTTAAAAAAAAAAAATTATATTTTTACAGCAAAATGAAAAGCTGTAAAGGAAATTTTGATATTTTTCACTAAAACTAAAAAATCATTTTTAAGTTTAAATCCTTTACTTTGTCTAATAAATTTTTGGTTTTAAGTACCCAATGAGAGGTATATATTAACCATGGCGAACGGACACTACAAAATACCTATAAAAACAAGGTTTTTGTATTGTTTTACAATGCTTTTTTATTTGTATTGTTGTGCTTAAGATACAAGAAGTCCTTCGAAACCAGTATTAAAAATAAAACTACGAAAATAATTTTTGTAGTGATAATTGATGGTCGAAAGATCATTTCACCTTAGTTTTAATTGATGGTATTATTACTACTACACCACACCACATTACTGTGCCAAGAGCTGAGTTGCCCCTTTACAGTTTGGGAATTATGTAGGTGATTGGGTTCTGTGACGCTCTACTGTCGAACCACTACAAACAGCCATGTCCCACTTCCACTCGAACCCGAAATCTGTGGTACCGAGCGCCAACCACTGGGCCATCAGGCTCTTTTAATCGATGATAGCAATGTCTTCAGTTTGTGATCATTTAAATTTGGAATGTGCAGCTCTCCGACCAAATTTCATATTCCATAAATATTAAGTACTTGGCAACAAATCTTTTCACAGTGTGTTTTCATTCTGTATATTTTACCAACTATCAATTGTCGATAGCAATAGTAGTTGGTGAATTTTTCTTAACTTAGGCCTTCCTGCTGATAGCATCACACTGCACAAATATTTATCAATATTACAGTTGGAAAACATTCATCACACAAAAAAAAAAAGACTTTTGTTCAAAATTTAAAATAAAAATTACAAACAAGAAATATACACTGAAATTGTGAAAAGATTTATATTTAATTGCCTACTATAAAATTTTTTCTCTCTCTCTCTCTATACATATATACACTCTTTAAATATAGCAAACTTTATTAAAAATTAGTCCTTAGTAACATTAATACATCTAATTTCTTAGTAGGCATTGTTGAATTATGGCTGAAGTATTTTCAATCTCAGTCCCCCTAACCAATATCTCAGTCCCCCATACCATCATATCCCCAATACCACCCATACCATCATATCCCCAATACCACCCATACCATCATATCCCCAATACCATCCATACCATCATATCCCCAATACCACCATTTGTGTTTATCAAGCTTTTACTAAATAAAGCATGGAATTTTTTAAACTATTTTAGATTTAAAATGTAACTGAAATTATAATTACTAAATCTAGCTATATTATCGCAGCTTAAAAAACAAAATTTTGATTACAAAAAAAATAATATAAAAATCACTCACTTAAATATTTGAATATTAACTTCAGAAACAGAAGGAAGCTGTTGATCAAAATGGCACCAAAATATGTGATTCCTTTTTACACGTGCAGAGTTATAAATATGTTAAGATGTTGCCAACTTTAGGAAGAAAAGTTAAAACACTATAGAAAAAATCAGGGTGGTTCATATATCCCATATGATTAAGTATCTCTACTCTTCCCTACACATTACAATATAAGGACACTTTCAATAAGTTATGATATATAGATGCATTTTTCAGTAAGCAATGTTATAAATTACTTGAATAAATGACTAATAAGTTGAAATAAGTTTTATGTGACATAAATTAAGGTAAATGAAATTTACCTGAAAAATATATAGCTATAAGCAAGAAGAAAAAATTCCTTGGCCACTTTTGAAAAATTCCTATACATTCATTATTCGTAAACGATCTCATTAATATTGATATGTTTCATTACATATCTGAACCTTAATTAGGCTTGAAGGGGAAAGTATTGTATCTTTTATCACACAAAATTGTGAAAAATAACTTTAGGGAAAATCATATGAAACTTCCTACTCTTGTTAATATTATTTATAGAAAAATTAATATGCTACAGAAAGATACAGATAAATGATAACATGAATGAGCATAAAAGATGAGCTGAGAATGAGAGATGAGAGGAGTTCATAATCATAAAGAATGACGTTTGATATCATTTGTTAAAAACAAGGAAAGGGAAAAATCTTTAATGTACCTAAATTTGAGATCTATCATTTTCCTTGATTTTAACTTATTACTTTCTCATTGCCGAATGGTCTTAGTACAAATGTCAAAAATAAATTATACAAATTCATACATTTTTCAGAAATGGGCGAAAAAAGATGGTTGAGGAAAGTGAAAATTATTTGAAATCGATCGAATTCGATTCTTTTTTTAAATATTTATTTTTTTGGTAGAAGAAAAATCTCTGGATGAAACTTTATTTGTAAATCTTAATGTTTGCCTGTCATGTGGGAGAAAATACTGAAAAACTCCCATCAGGCAGCCTTACTGTCGATTTAAGAAGCTTATTACATTGTCACAAACACCATCGAGTCTACTCGATAAGCAATAATTGTAGCGCCATCAAGGGTTTCGAAGCTGATTCCTCCTACAAATAATGCGGCCTGATGGTCAATTGGCTAGCGTTCTGGCCTTTGGAACCACAGGCTTCAGGTTCCTGGTGGTGGCATAGATGTTGTTAGTGGTTCAGAATTCACGTTAAACTGCAGGTCAATCAACTTTACAATCAACAATCTTAAAGTGCGCACAAACCTACACAATAGCTGCGCAAGTTAGTCCTGCAGCGAGTATGGTAAATCTTACTGTTAAACAAATATTTTGAAGTACTGAATTTTAAAAACATTTAAAATCGCTTTTTTTTTTTCATTTCATTTTTAACTATAAATAATATGCTTAAACAAATACATCAAAGTTGATTGAAAAACTACTTTTTTTGCTTATATGATATTAGAAAACTTCTATCATAAGCTGATGAATACTTTAAATAAATCTAGGAGGCATAACTAATATCAAATTATTAAAATATAAACTTAGATGTCAAAATATGATCTTAGATGCCATTATTGAACACATTGTATGTTTGGTTGCAAGTACAAATTAAATTATGTCATTCTAAAATTCAAGTAATTAAATTTAAGACAATCAAATTAAAAATCGTTGTTGGAATTCTAAAAAAAAATGTTTGATGAATTTTTTACTTACGGTAATTAGAATACCTTTATAATTAGGACTGCATAAAACTTTGATGAAAGTTTTAATAAAGAATTTGAATGTTTTTGAAAGTCGAAAATGCAAGTCAAAAATCAAATATTCGACACAATTAGGAAAAAAAAAAAAAAAAAAAAACGCATAGGACTGTAGGACTATTTTTCTTAAAAATTTAAAAAAAATTTAAAATCTATTTTAAAAAAAGCTGAGATACCAAATAGAACTAAAACGAAAATCTCGTAAGATGCATTTTATTCAACTTTGTATTTTGATTCAAACCGAACACATGCATACACACACATGTATATATCGTAATGCTATACTATCAAAGTATAGTACTTCAAAATTTCAACCACTCATAATTCAATACTATTTTAAATATTAAAATAATTCACAAAGTTAGTTGAGTTTATTTGAAATTCTAAATGAAAATCAAATTAAAAATTTTAAGAAGAGTTAAGTTTTAAAGATTTTTAAGAAGGATGCAGAGGTCGCATAATGCAAAGGAATTTGAATTGAAATAAGTTAAAAGAAACTACTAAAAATGTCTCAATTTTACATTTAAAATTCAACATAAATTATAATTTGATGTTTTGATATTTTTGAAATATAATCTTAATTATTTATTCCAAACTTATTGAATTTGGTATTTATGGGATATTTTTGTCTAAGTTCGAAGCTAGTGAATTCTTACACACACACACACAAAATACCCCTTAAATAATTTAATCTTAAATTTATAAGAAAATAATATTGAACTAATCTCCTAATAACATTAAACAATATATGAAATAATCTCATAATAATCATTAAATAATATTGAAATAACCTTATTATTTTCCTAAAGGTGATCTATGATTTATTGAGTCACATACAATTTGTATGATTATGCTTATTAAAAGAGAACATTTTTTTCCATATTTGCAAAGAGTAACTTTAGAAAGAAAAAAAATATATAAAATGTGTGCAGTATAAAAACATTTTATGGCT
Source organism: Caerostris extrusa (assembly GCA_021605095.1). Taxonomy (NCBI): domain Eukaryota; kingdom Metazoa; phylum Arthropoda; class Arachnida; order Araneae; family Araneidae; genus Caerostris; species Caerostris extrusa. Next base: position 57,068 of record BPLR01008122.1, on the reverse strand, counting down.
GCTTCTCCTGGATTGACAGTGTTTGGATGCAATAACAATTCTCTAATAAATGTCTTCCAAAAACATTCAGCATTATTTATTGCATTATGAGTATCTTAACAAGATAATAACTTCATAAGTGTTTATTTAATTACCTAAAACTGTGAAAATCTCCCGCGGCAGTTTGCTATGGCTATGTGTCATACATAACAGGATCAGATGATAAATGAAGGATGACATAATTGGATTGTTGATGAGGGATTGAAATTAAATGGTGATTGAATTGGAAATCGACGTTTAACTTCGGAGAGATCTCTGGAAATGATGTGACTTTTAAATAGATCTCGATTTTATATATAAACTTATTCATCTTTGCACTGCTATATGTTATGGCTGAGTACCGAAATCAAGTTTTTGCTTGTTATATATTTTATTGTTTTTAATAGCTTGGTATATTTAATTGAACAATTCTCAATTTAATGAATGAATGATGATTGAATAATGAAGTGAATGAATGAATGAATAATAATTCAATGGATGAATAATGATTTGAATGATGATTTTCATACAACATTTATTCAGCTAATTCTACCTGAGATTACATGGCGGCCTAGTGGCCAATTGGCTAGTGATCTGACCTTTTGTAACCTAGGTTTCAGGTTCCAATCCTGGCAGTGTCAGGGATGTTTCGGAATCCACACGTTAAACTGTAGGTCTCAGTCTAATTAGCCTAAAGTGTGCACAAAATGACCGTAGAGCGACAAACCATACCTGAGATTATCTAGATCATGATTTAAAAAGTATACAATTATGCGTTAATTGGACAGCATGTATTTTTTGAAGACACAATTTCCGATTTCTCTCATACGAAGAAAAATTCAGAATAATTTTATATGTCTATGTGTGTGGACATGAAAACGTGTTTTTGAATCAAACAATTTATATATATATGTGTGTGTATAAAAAAAAAAGCTATATATTTATATATAAGGACCCATGAGATTATTGTATGATTCAAAAACCACATTTTTAACATCCTTTTAATCTATTAAGTCAACAAAAAAAATCTAGTTGCATCATAATCTACAGACCTTTCTAGGCATTAACGTTTTGAGATAGATGTTATACATTTTGATTTCGAAAAATGAATTTGGCCAATAAAATATATAACTGATGTTGATATGTTTAATTGATTGAGCAGATTTGGTACAAATTTATTTGCCTTTACCACTGGGTTTGTTTGGGAAATAGAACTCAATACATAAGGAACGAAAATATGAAAGGCAGGTGTTATCAAAAAAGAAAGAAAAGATGTAATAAAAGAACAATTCCAACAGATTATCCACATCATTCCACAATCTAACAATTCAGAAATGAACTCAATGAAGAACTATCAAATAGCATAAACACCAAGCTGCTATTTCCAGGAGCATCAACACTATTACGATTCTTTCAGAAAAATTCTAAGAAAATCGAAAATCTATGGAAAATGATACTGTTGAAAAAATATCTTCAAAGATATTCTTACAGAAGCAAGCAGATGTTGATTGTTAAACCAGGGAAATCAAACAGCAAGTTAGTACAAAATATAAAAATTTGAATACATGTAAAAATATGTAATGGAATTTGTATTCACAATGTCATTATGTCAGGAATTTATTTCCATTCATTTCTATATCAAAATCAGAATTACTTAGTTTAGGGTATTAACAAATTTTCCATAGAATATAATCGGAAATAGGTTTACGAGTTACGAAGATTTCAAGATACGAACAGCAGTTGGGATTGAACCAAATTTGTAAATCGAGCCACATACAATTTTAAAAAAACTGATAAGCATTCATTGATTTTTGGTCCAAAGCATGCTTTAACTAATCGATTGTTCATTGTCTACTTACTGCAAATTGTGGTAATCAGTAATTTTGTATTAAGATTTGAATAAAAATTTTCCTTTAGTAGGTTTCAGTATATTTTTCTTTTAGTAGGTGTTTCCGAACTATTAGCGAAAGTGAACTGAATTTTATTGACTTGACTTAACCATGTGTTTTGAGAATGGATTTTATTAAAACTTAATAATAAACAGATTTTGTTTACATTTACCGCATCGTTTCTTTAATTTTAATTCTTTAAACACAGAAATTAGTTTAATTTCAGAAATGACACTAAAAGAAGAGACAGGAAATAACTCTTAGTTCATTAAAGAATAAATTATTTTATTTCTTTCCTTTTATAAATACTTTTAAAAAAGACACATAAAAATAAACCAGCGAAGGTGTATTTTATCTCCCTGTGTTGCTCATATAATAGTATAGTATTATGGAAGAGTTTAAAAATCTTCTAAAAAGCGTGTATTTTTAAGTTATGCCATTATAGTATTAATTGGACATACAAATAGTGAATTTTGATGGTTCACTCTTTATTTTGGTTAAATAACAGAAATTAATAGGCATATAATAAGCTGCAGTTTAATAACGTTGGGATCTGATGGCTGAGTGACTAGCGTCGTGGAGCTCGGTGCCACAGTCCTGGAGGGGTCATGATTGTTTGTAGTGATTCGGAATCCACTTTAAACCATAGTTCCCGGTCTAATATGACTGTAGAGCATAAAAGCTGACACCCCCTACCCCGTAAAAAGAAAACATCTCCTGTCTTGAAATCTGCCAGTAGGCAGAATGCCTTAACCCACCATGGAAGCTGTTGGCCAATGAAAAAAAGTTTAATAACGTAAGCAATAGTTAATAAATAGTAGTTAGTAATAAAGTTTTAGTTATTTAAAAACAATAAATGTAGTATTTAAATTTCTTCAAAACTCTTATTGTTTTATTGTTATACCTTATTGTTTTTCTAATTTTTTTGATTCGTTGAATGGCAAATGAATTCAACACAAATCAAACAAAAGGAATGAAATAATATTTTTTTTCTTTTTCTTTAAAAAATACATCTTCCGAAAAATTAAAAGTAAACACTCATTTAATGAGCTGAAAGTAAGGAAAATTATATAACAGCTACAACAAAAATATTAATAACAAAGAACCATTATTGTGCAGTTTCCATATTCCAAACAGGATCTAGAGATAAAATCTTCCTTAAAATTTTCCCAGCCAAAGTTACACTCAAATTATTCAGAACTCCATCCCAACGAAACTGTTTCACAAATAACAAAGAGAATTTTCGTGCCAAGTTGCCACAAAAAATTGTTGGCAGCCCATTTACTTTACAACGGATGTGGAGGCTTCATAACGATCATCAAAAACGCAAGTCATAAAGCATTAATTGAATAAGGGAACTTTATACGGCCTTATTAGAAATATCGCTATTATCACAACAAGAGATAATTATTTTAAATAACTCACTGTCAAAATGAAATTTACAAAAAATTTTAATGGGGAGGTGCCCTGAAGTTGCCTTTACAGTAGCAGCACGAACAAAAGTTGTCGTGAGAAGTTGTCAAAAAGTGTTAGTAGCCACAGTCAGTCCCAGCGGATATTGATTTATTATAATGGTCATTGGAAACGCGAGATGAAATCTAATAATTGAAAAGAGATACACCTCCACGTTCCAAAGGCGTGCAATCAAATATCTGAAACTGATGGGCCGGGCTTAGGAAAGCGTGGCAACCTCCTCGTCATAGCCGCTGAATGTGACTCCTCCCTTGTGACACGCCGTCAAGTGCTTGGTATAGAAGACGCATAAAGTTTCGTTTCCGCCGGTCGCTTTTATTGTTTGGCGCGCTTTGCTGAAGGGAAAGTGATTCACAATTTTTTTATTTCTTCTCTCCTCTTTTTACTTCAAGGACTCCAACGCATTTTTTGTTTCTTGGTAAGTACAAAAATTCAATAAAAAAACTTCTTTTTTTTTTTTAAATCATTTGAATAAGAGTTAAAAAAATTTCATCTTTTATTATAGATCTTGATCTTTATGATGAATTTATTCTTTATTATAGAGATAACTGACTAGACTAGACTAGACTAAAAAAAAAACTCATGTATTATTTCAATTTTACTTTGTTTTTAAATTTTTTATGTCGTAATAAGTAATAAAACTTTATGTATATATGTATTGAATTTCAAAATTTTATTCACGTTTTGATAGAAGTTGTTTGAACGTGACAAAAAAAAGTATTGATACTTTTTCTTTAATAGAGAGATAGTAATCAAAATGTCATTAAAGATCCCGACAGTTTCAATTTAAAAATTTATTTTGTTTTATTTTAAATATTATTATTTAAAGTTCTTTTTTAAATAATGTTTGAAATATTATTCATATCTTTAATTTGTTATTTTTTGGTTTTGCTTCAAAACTTTAATTGAATATTTTCTTGAAAATTGTTCAAAACTTCGATCATGTTTTCGTAAAAGTTGTTTGAATGGGACAGAATAAGTATTAATACTGTTTTCTTTAATAGAGATAGTAATTAAAATGCCATTAAAGATCGACAGATTCAATTTAAAAAATTTATTTTATTAACATATATTTTGTTTCATTTTAAATATTATTATTGATCTTTAATTTTTGGTTTTTGCTTCAAAACTTTAGTTGAATATTTTCTTGAAAATGGTTTGAATGTGACCTACACCTTCCCAAATACACATAGACAAAATTCTATAATAAAGAATCTTAAAGTATTAAAATCTCATTTAAGATTTCAGAACTATATATATTATTAAGTTTAGTTTTTAATATTTTTAAACATCAATAAATTTGCTGAAGATTAAAATTTAGTCCATTGAAATTAACTAATAGCTGTCAATAGCTTACAATATCCATTTTTATATTAAAATAAATTTGACTTTTTATATTATATATTATTGGCTTTATATTATATATATATTTATTCGCTTTAAATTATATATACAATATTTGTAAATAATTATGATGTTTAAAAGAGCAATAATAACAAAATTGTATCGGTTTTTTTTTAATAATATTTCATCAAGTTTTTCTTTATATTACTCAAATGTCTGAAAAATATTAAAGACATTTTCTTTAAACATCAATATATGTTACTAAAATGTTGAAATTAAATTTATTCATAAATTTTACATTTTTATTATCATTAGGGAAATCACAATTATTACCTAGTCTTCTGATTGATAATTAATTTTAACCAAAGGTATATTTACAAAATACAATTTAAACAGTACTTTATGTTTTTTATGCCAAATTTTCAACAGTTTTATGCATCATAATTTTTTAATAATTTTTTTAATGCGTATAATTTTAAAATTCAATAAGATATTCTTAAAATATTTTTAGCTGCAAGAATTTCTATTAAGGATTTTGATTTAATTTGGTTCTATTATGTAGTATTTTAAAAAGCACAGAAAAATAATTATACCTGAAAAAATATATTACACAAATTGAAAGTACATAAGGAAATAAAATGTGACTATTATTTCTTTACCCTATTTGCATAAATATTTTAATTGCTAAAATCTAATAATAATAAGATTTAAATAATTATCTATTTAAATCTTTGAAAAAATAATTTAATTGAAAATTATAAAAAGCAAAAATAGTACTATAAAATCAATTTGTTGTTTTTATGTGAATTGTACATGAACTATGTTACTTTATATGGAATCTTTTACTGTATCGCTATTTGCTTGTCTGTTTCTAGATTTGTTTCTAGATTTTGTTATTAGATTTGTTTCTAGAACTTTCTTAAAATACTTTTAAATAACTTTTACAGTCTTCGTTTTGTAAAAAAAAAATTTTAACAAATTTCAATTATTTTTTAAAAAAATCAGATGTTTATATTTGGATTTTTTTTTTTTTTTGTTGTTATAGATTGCAAACAAAATTTATTTACTGAAAAATTAAATTTTTATTTAATAAAAACAATACAATTTTTTTCTTTAAAGAAAATATTATTAAATTTATGAATAATTGATTATAAGAATCGTCATACATAAAATAAGTATATACGATGTTACTAAAAATAAAATAAATAAATCTAGGGCCACACAAGATCCCATAACGCCATCTAGCCTAACGTCTAACATTTAACTAACATCTTGTCTAATCGTTGATTTTTTTTCATTGATACAGAGAAGCTAAAATTATGAGAATAGAATTTATATACAATATAATATAATAATGCAAATTACATAACAACAAAGTAAAAAATAATCAACTTTGTCTTTAAGCTGTTTTAAAAATTTGACATTTTATGCATATCATAAAAATTTTTATTATTTTTATTTTGCGTTTTTACCATCGCCGCTTAAAACCAGTTTTTAGTTCATAACAAATACAGTTAACAAGCTCTTTTTTTTTTTTTTTATGATAACTTCAGAAGTGCCTAATGATTATTATTAAAACGTTTTGTTTCTCAGTCAAATTTTGAAATAAATATATAAAAAGAAAGGCATAGAAAATATATTTTTATTAACATTTATTTTGTTTCATTTTTAAATATTATTATTCAAAGTTATTTTTAAATAACGTATGAAATATTACTGCTCATATCTTTAATTTGATATTTTTTTATTTTGCTTCAAAACTTTTACTGAATATTTTCTTGAATGTAAATTGTGACCTACATTCTGCAACATACAAATACACAAAATTTCTTAATAAAGTGTATATATTATAATCACATTTAAGATTCCCAGAAAACTAAAAATAAAATTATTAACGTTTAGTTTTTAATATTTTTAAAGATCAATATTTATTTAACATTTTTTATTTCAAATTTTTAAGAAACTAATTAAATTTGCCGAACGTTAGTATTTTGTCCATTGTAATTAACTAATAGCTGTAATCAAAATTAACAATGTCAATTTTTATATTAAAAGAAATGTGACTATATATATCAAACAATATAACCTTTAATTTGTAAATAGGGATTCTAGTATATATAATTCTATATTTGTAAATAGGGATATTGTAAGTTGGGATTCATTCACTTTCACAGTTGACAAATACCAATAGTCCGTTAGATCATGAAAGCTTCAGCTTTTATTATTATTATTATTTATTTCAATGTGATTTTAATTTAGCAATTTATCAGTCTGTTTCAAAGATCTATTTTTGAAAAGGAAGAATTTATGTCTATTTGAAGGACTATTCTTATTTTAATTTTGTTGAAGATTTAATGTATTAAAATATGACTAATAAATAAAATAAAAATGTTATTATGTTTTCTGCGTAATATATAATTAGCATAAAATAAGTGTATAATTTATAAAAGGTAATTTCAAATTCGAAGGGCTTTTTCCCACCGAATCCCTATCAATTTGTTTCAAAAAGATCCTATTTTTGAAAAGAGAGAATCTGTGTCTATTTGAAGGACTATTCTTACTTTAATTTTGATGAAGATTCAATATATTAAAATATGTCTATTAAATAAAATAAAAAATAGTCATTTTGTTTTTCTGTGTTAAATATAATTACCATAAAAAAAAAGTGTATAAATTATGAAGGGTAATTTCAAATTCAGAAGTCTTGCTTATTCCCTCCGAATCCTATCAATTTGTTTCGAAGATCTATTTTTGAAAAAAAGAGAATCTGTGTCTATTTGAAGGACTATTCTTACATTAATTTTGATGAAGATTTAATATATTAAAAATATAACTATTAAATAAAATTTAAAAAGTTGTTTTTCTGTGTAATATATAATTAGCATAAAATAAATGTATAAATTATAAAGGGTAATTTCAGATTCGGAAGGTTTTTCCCTCGAATCCTATCAATTTGTTATTTTTGAAAAAAAGATCTATGTCTATTTGAAGGACTATTCGTACTTTAATTTTGATGAAGATTTAATATACTAAAATATGACTATTAAATAAAATAAAAAAGTTATTATATTTTCTGTGTAATATATAATAAGCATAAAATAAGTGTATAAATTATAAAAGGGTAATTTCAAATTCGAAAGGTTTTTCCTACATTACGTGAGTGTTGAAAGATCGGTATACACTTCCTACTTAAAATAAGGAGCTGATTACACCAATCAAAAGTATTTATGTGTAATTTTCTATCCAGGAAGGAGTTTGTCATTTGAATAAAAGGTAAAAACGTTAAACAAATGTTAAATAATGTGTAATTTGTTGAAAACAATCCAACAGTATTGTTTAATTTTTATTTCTTTATCTCAGACAATATATATTTTATCTTAACTAGATAACGAACTTGAAACATAGATAATGTCAGTAATTTTAACTATATGGACATTGAAAAGTTTAAAATGACAAGAAAAGTGGCAGCATTTTTCAATCAGATAAATAAACATATTATATTTGTGCATTTTGGCAACCTTGAAAAAAAAATGAAAATTGATGAAAGGGAAATTAATAGATAGATAATTAGAAATAAATTTCATATAAAAGATTATAAAAGTTAGTAAAACGAATTAATGGAAAAGAAATTTAAATTGTATTCTTTTTATTTATTTTACTGGTATTTATGTTGGGTTATTTTTGAAACATACTTAGCAATATTATCAGAACAAAAATTTCAAGTAAATTTACAAAAGTGAATAGCACGTTAATAATATTTAAAAATATATACTTCTTCAAATTAATATTATACGTTGAATTTTCAATTATCAAAATTAAAAGTAAACGTTATTATGAAAGAAACTTTTAAAAAAGGAACTAGAAAAAACATTAAAAATAATTTTAAATTTTTAAGTTCGTATATCTTAATTATAAGTGTATGGTATGTTATTAATATTAAAAAATAAAAGTGAATAGTGAATAGTATATTAATATTAAAAAAAGTATTAAAAATAAAAAAATAAATGCTTTTGACAATTAATATTATAATTTGAATCTTCAATTATCAAATTAAAAGTAAACGCTACTATGAAAAGAAACTTTAAAAGAGGAGCAAGAGAAAACATTAAAAATAATTTTAAACTTTAAATTCGTATATTTTAGTTATAAGTGTATGGTATGCTATTAATATTAAGAATAAATGCTTCTGTCAATTAATATTATAATTTGAATTCTTCAATTATCAAATTAAAAGTAAACGTTACTATGAAAGAAACTTTTAAAGAGGAACAAGAGAAAACATTAAAAATAATTTCAAACTTTTAAGTTCATATATCTTAATTATGTAAATATGAAAATATATATTAAATAATTATTTTTTTGCTATACTTTCTGCACAGTTAATGATATTTTAGTATCTATGGTAGTAGCCATAATATAATTATTATAATATTCTTCCTCCTCCCTGTTAACTCCCATGGGCCTCACTTACTATTATTTAAAATTTGATTTTTGTGTTTGACTAATCCATCCACAAATAATACGTTCTCAAAAAATATTGTTATTTATAATGAAATATACATTTAGAAGGGGAAAAAAAAGAGTTATACAATTTCTACATATATTCTTATATACTTTTTTGCAATTGATATGCTAATTTTCTTGTTTCATGAATATCTAGTTAAAATATAAATATTTGATTCAAATTGAATTAAGTAAACATGTTATTAAAAAATAACAATTATTGTATCTCCCTATTTATAATTCAAATGTAAAAATTCATGCACACTTTTTTAAATTTACTTTGGTATTTGCATATTAATAATGTTTATATAAATTTTTGCATATATAGTAATGCCATTTTTGTAAGCAAACTTATTATAAAAGTTTTCCTTCCTAGAGTGAATCATCACATTTTTCTTAAGAATCTCTTTCATAACAACTTTTACTGTTACTTTGTTCAGAAAACGAGCAGCACAGTAACGCCATCTTATGACGTTTCTTGAAACTTCTATTTTATTGTCCATGCAGATTCAGCAACAGAAAAAGCACTACATTTGAGAGACGAAATATGAAATCTACGAGTGAATTACATAGAAACTGTTGAATTTTATTTCCAGTATGCAGTCGCTCAACTAAGCTTGAGTGATGAAATTTGCCCTTGTGATAGGGCCTTAAATGGGGCTGATGGGCAAGATAAAATCGGTATCCAAACTGAGCCATTAAAAAGCGAAGTTTTTCGTGACTTATCTCATAGTATTTTGCTACTTTAAGCTTTGAATTGTGGTAATGGAATTTAACATATTGGGCAATTTTCTGCTGATTAGTATGCGACATATTGTTGACATTATATCTTCAACATTCATTAAACAATGAAAGGTACAAATTTCTTACTGAATAGACAACACAATGCTACATATCATTATTATTAGCAAAAAAATCAATTTATTTTCAGAATCGCTAGTGACATTTAACTTCAACATTCATTAAACAATGAAAGGTACAAATTTCTTACTGAATAGACAACACAATGCTACATATCATTATTATTAGCAAAAAATCAATTTATTTTCAGAATCGCTAGTGACATTTAACTAATATACTGCATTTGTTTTCAGAATTTTCGTATTTGTCATTTGCAGTTTTAATTTTCATATAATCAGCAACATTAAAGAAGAAGAAACTATGCAAAATTTTTTTTTTCTCAAAAACTTTCATTTAAAAATAGTTTCATGGTATTTGCACTACTTAATCAAAAGCCTTTCACGAATGAATTAATATCTCTTATAAGCCACCCGTCATCGTTAGAGATCTTGTTTTATAAATCTAATTAATAAAAGGATAATAAAGGAATTAGTACTGAGATAAAAAATAAAATTTATAACTTGCATTGCTTCGATAATCTTTCCAAGTTATAAAAATAGAAAAATAAATTTATATTAAAATGAGACTTCTATGTAAAATTTTAAGAAAAAAAAAATTAAATAAAAAACATTCATCACTTCAATCTCGAATGGCAACGGCAATGGACGTACCAATTTCGGAGTACTTGCATAGTATTAAGTAGCACAAAAATCTCCAGATTAATTAATAAAAAAATAATCTTCAAATGCATTTGCATCAAATTTAATGAAAGCTTAAAATCAAAATTAAAAGCAAGTTAATAAATTTGATTAAATTAAATTTAGACAGAGAAAATTAAAATTTGATAAAAGGTCTCCCGCTTTTCATAATATCAATTAGTAGAGCAATTAAGCCGAAAAGTTATTGGTACAATTATGTGTCCATTACTCGATGGCTAAAAATATAAATAAATCAGGTTAGTGAAATTGAAACAAGGATTCACACGGGCCCAATCTTGTTTTGAGCTCTTAATCGAAGAAATTTCTTATGATAATTAAGAAAAACAACCATCCATCAATTCTCCCAAATTGACCACAAGATAAATTTCGTCAGACACCTTTTTGAAAGTACTCTTTCAGCCACTCTTTAACGCGCAATTTTAAGCGTAATTTACGAGCTTTTGCCACTTTCTCTGCAAGCAGTTGGCAAGGGACTTCTGCGTGATCGGCCTTTCCTTATCATTCGTATTTAAAACACTGAGAAAACCGATGGTGTCATGATTGGCTTTTGTTCCATCAATGTACGTAGAGGAAAAGAGAAAGAAATAAAAAACAATCGGGTCTTCATGTGTGGTCCAACCAAACACTTCAAAGTGCACATTAGGAACTCGGGGGCAGGGTACAGGACGGCAGTTAAGGTTGAGATAAGCCGATAGAAAGTTCAGTCGACCTTTACACTTAATGAGTAGTTTTTAAGTTACCGGAGCGGGAACATTAAATGGCTTTACACGTATTATATACTAATGCTCTCCAGAGACTTCGAGACTCTCTTCTCTGTTATTTTGATAGTGACAGATACAGATTCTAGCTTCTGTGTAATGCTATCACTACTTTTTAAGTTGTTGAGACGTGGGAATATTCCTATCCAGATATATTAGGCATCTAGGTATAGATTCCGTTTCCCAACAAGAATAAAAGCAAAGGAAAAGAAGTAGGGAGATGTATTCATTAATGACCTTGGGAAATGATATTTTTTTACATTTCTTACTAGATGATATGGTGAAGATGGTAAAGATAATGTACACCTACTCATATCAGATTTGTTTTTTATTTATAGAAAAGGGAAAAGAATAATAATTTTCATCTTCTTGAAAAAGTAGGCATTTTCATTATAGCTGACCAGTTCAATTATGTATTTTATATCATAATTGGCCACTTTTGTATTATACCTCAACAATAGCTGATTTCTTTTGAAAATATTTATTTCTACATATGAATTTAGTTCAAGTCTTAAAAATAAATGCCCCTTCTTCAAAAGTAAAGCGTTATGTAAAATATTAGTTCAAACTAACCCTTTCTCTTTTATAGAGATGGATTAAGTAAACAGTAAATTTAAGTAACACTTAAATATAACAAAATTAATGCCTCAAAAGTGTCAACTGGGTAACTAGAAAAGAATTGCTTCATCATCAAAAAACAAAAAAAGTTTAATATTAATATGTTCTTACTATTTCTATATTTTTTTGATAACGTTCACTATTAATATTAAAAATCACTTCCACTTTCGTTTCATCAAAAGATCATGAGGGAAGAAAAATAGGTGTTCATATTTCACGCATTTGAAGTTAAATAGTAAGGCATCTAAGTACAGATTAATAATTAAGAGATATTTGAAAGAAACACTATTTAGTTTTAAAAAATATACAAAATTATAACAAGTAAAGTACATGTATGCAAAAGTATATGTACAAATAATTGAGTTCACACTCAATTATTTGTACTTATGCTTTTTGCATGATACTCTTTGAGATAAATTTATAATTTACCTTGTTAAATTCATTACTTTCGCTCATTATTTAAAAGAATACTAATAAGAATGTAATTCTGACAGTGCCAAAAAAAAAAAAAAAAATAATAAAATTAAATAAAAAAATCAGGGTTAATAATATTTTAATAAGAAGTTTTAAATCAGCCCTTCTGATTTAGCGTGTGAGGAATTCAGTTTAAGAAGTTATTTTTAAATAATTTTTAAAATAAACAAATTTTTCGAAATTTTAAAAGTAAATTTACAATTGCATATAAAATTATGACATATAAAAACATATAAAAATATTAAAAAATATATGAAATAAGAAATACGATATATAAATTATGACATATATTCGACATATAAAATTATGTCGGGCATTTTTATGTGATCATCCAGTATTCTGTGACCTATTTGACTCTTTCAAATTCGGTGCTTTTCTCAAGACATTCAAAGACATTGCAGAAGACAGTTTATTAGACATTTTGTTGCATTCTAGCCCAATAGTAATGAAACTTCTCATTTTGTTCAACATAACCTTCTTAAATATAAACTGAATAATTTGAAGAAAGAACAAAATAGCGAACAGGAATTTGAAAAATCCACCAAGTTAACAAGTAAAACCAGCTCAAATCCTATTTATTTACAAGTAAAAACATTTTAAATCTATTTTTCCTATACAGAGTGAAGTTAAAAGCTATTTTAAGAGTTTATTTATTTTCTAATTTACTCCTAGATCCTAACCATGTTACTTTAATAGAAAACAGGAAAATCCATAAGATAGTTTATTACAGTTTTGTCAAATTGTTCTAATAAAAATTGTTCTAATTGTTCTAAAATAAACTGTTGTCGTTGTTACCTATGGCTTTATTGGAACTCAATCCATACAAATTTCGCCATGTACTGCAGAAACAAAAAGTACGCGTAAACAAATCCAAACTACAAAGGGAAAAAATTCAGATATTATTAACAAGAACGATCAAAAGGTCTTAAAAACAATTAAAAACAAGTTAAATGTTCTAAGGATAAAAATTTAAAAAGCTACAAGCACCATAATAAAGTCCGTGGAATCAAGACATCTCGAGCTAACAAGTAGATGGGCTTATTCATTTTCTCTATCTTATGTAAAACACATATATTCACAATCTCTATTTTGACCAGATGTACGGCCAGGCAATCGTGTCCAGTTGTTAATCTAAAATTGACAACATCCTTTTTGCGAGATTGTTATTTATATTGAAAAAAAAAAAAAAGATTTCTATTTGCTGGAAATGAATCTTGGTTTATAAAACAAAAGAATACACTACTGAAAAAATTTGAATTTGAAACATTCCCATAGTTAAAATATATATATGTAAGATTTAACTTATTTGGTATATTAAGCTCTGTAATGCAATATTATTTCTTTATGTATAGTCATTCAGTATTTTAAGCATAAATAGAAATTTATGAAAACATTTCATGAAGTTACTTTTGAAATGAAATTACCATCTATACATAATATTATAAAATATTAAGAGTTACAAATATAGAAGGCAAAACTAATAAATATAGAAAAAAAAAAAAAAAGAAGAAAATTGTGAAATTTATTTGTTTTAAATAGCTGAAAAATTTACCATATGAAATGTTATTTTTTTTTTTCCTTCAGAATTGTAATTTCTGAAGTTTAAATTCATTAACATCTGTCCTTTTTGTCTCAAAAAATAGTTTATTCAATCATTTAAAAAATATGAATTCATTTTTTTACATTAAATTAGTATGAAAAATGGTTTTAAAAATTTTTTGTTTTTATTTATTTTTTTAATATTATTTATATATATTATATATTATATATATATATATATATATATATATAATAGTCCTTTGCGTTTTTGCAAATCTGCAAATCTGCCGTAGATAAAAAAAGAGAAGATAGTAAAAAAACAGATGCCTGACAAAATATTTTTGTAATTGTATATTTTCCCTGTCAAATTCTAGACTTAATCAAAAATATTTTTAATTTGTCCTTAAAATGCCATGTTATATTTTAAATATGCTAAAATAAATTACTATATTTTTGCAATACTGAAGATTATTGAAGAGATAGAAGAATATTTTAAGTAACAAATATATTGAAAATTATTGAGTTTGTATTCAAGTATTTAATATCAAAAGTTATTTTTTTTAATCTGATAATTATAACTATCTCCACCTAATTTTTTATTTTCAACTAAAACACTCTAAAATATTTATTTATATGCTGCACGAAACCTAGAATTAATCAAGTAAATACATAAAAAATTCTTTATGTTCGATTTATTTAGATTCTCTCTAAAATCGTCGAAATTGGTATAAAGTCATACATTGTACATCTTAGATTCAGTTGTTCCATCCAGGAAATTACTTCCTCTCTAATAATTACGTCAAATAAAGGAGCAGCTGCCAACATCCAAGGCATTTAGAAAACAAACGCAATTATTCAAGACGCAAAAATTATTCAGAACACATCCGATTACCGAAACTAACAGTAGACGAAGGAGTGTTGGTTAGTTTGGAATGCAAAGAGATTGTTAAGTAAAAGAGCGACATTTCGCTCATTTCATCTCTTAGAGTGCACTATGTATTATGCATTTCCTTCATCCGGTCCCATTTTGAATTGTTGGACATGTTTCAGCGAGTAAGATGTTTTAGAAACTATAATGACAGTGTTATCCATTTCAACAAAGCACTTACAAGCACTTTATGTTCTGTTTTTCTTGAAGTCTTTAAGTTATAACTCAGGAATCGTTTCAATTTATGGGGATGCTGTCTAATCTTATTTTGGCACTCTTACACAATAATTACCAGAGCGTGTAATCGGCTTCTGGACTTCTCCGACATTTGTACATGAAAATGTATTATTATATAATAAAGTTTTAGAACCATTAAACTGCCATTAAACAGCTCGTTTGTAATTATCGCAGTTGCAAAAAAGAACAACCGTATAATCAGTCTTTACGGAAAGCTGCTTATGGCTTTATTGCGCAAAATATATCTGCTTGGGGTATTGTAATTAATTTAAAAATCGAACTGTAGCATTTCTGAAGTGGGTTAGATCTAATTGGTAGGCTCATCGATCTTGATTTCATTAGGATCATTTCAGAAGTGCGAATGAGTCGAAGTAAATCTAGTGGTTGTTAACTTTTTTCCAAGCAATGGAAAAATTTTAATTCCTGGAATGGCATTTCAAAAGTGATTAAAATGTAACCGAAATTCGTGTTCAATAATTTATGTTTCGTAAAATTCAATCTACATTTTTGGCATCAAATAACAGGAAATAAACAATTGGCACTTTCGTAATAAAAAACTTGATTAGCATCAAAATCTGTTATGCATTCATCTATATGATTTATCTATCCGCTTTTAATCTCCATGATCTATACGCTTTAGTATCTTCATTTCAACCATGAAATATATGTGTAATTATTTAAAAAATTTTTGAGACTGTTTTTTTTAAAGATATACATGAAAATTTATTAACAAAAAATATGCACTTTCGTAATAATTACAAAAACATACTTTCGTAATAACTACAAAAGCACATACTTTCGCATTAACTGTAAAATACATACTTTCGTAATGATTACAAAAACATACTTTTGTAATAACTACAAAAACACATAGTTTTACGGATTTGTGTAATAATCTTCACTTCTTCAGTTATTCCTTATTTTATCGTTGTAAGAGATGGATCCAAAATTTTTTTACGATTGCAAACGGAAAATGCATGTAAACCTCGTAAATTTATCTAAATGGGCATCAAGTTAATTCAGTAATTAAAAACTCTAAAAGAAATTTTAACATCAATGTTGAAAAATGATGGAAATATTTGGCAGTGATGAAAACTTTCCTTTTAGTACAAAATTAGTTCTCATTACTAGCTTGTTGAAAAGCGAATTGCTTCTGTGATCTTTTATTAATCTACAGGCCTGCACCAACTACTTTCATCATTGTGCAGTCTATTACATCTTTTATTATAAAGGCAGGCGCCATGCTCTACATCGAATCTCAAATAAAGGTCAAGATTTATGAAGTGTAGAAAAAGTAACAGGAGGACGCCTCCCACAAGACTTTTTTTCTTACAATGAAAAACAGAAAGAAGCGTCTGTTGAACAAAGAAGAACTCGATGAAAATACATCCATCTTGGAATGCTAGGGGGTTCCCTGGAGCTTTTCTTTTGAGAGGGGGAAAATTTGACTGCACCCTTACTTCAATGGAAGAAAAGAAGAAAAAGTATCTTTCATTTGACGAGAGAATGGAAGATGCGAATTAGACAGGTGTTGGCAGAAAAGCGGGAAGGATCAAAAATATGGAGCTTGGGTTAGAATGCCTTGAGGAGATGTGCATTGGAACACATAACATTAAGGCACAGATTCAACACATTTTCTTTTTGCAATAATGTATGGCCTTCGCGTATTCTCATTCATCATTCAGATAGATTCGGATATCTAAAAATTTTATTAATAATTTTTAATTGAATTTCATTCTTTTAAGCGTCAAATTTTATTCATGCATTTGTTAAGAAATATGTAATCACTTTTTTTTTTTCAATTTATAAAATTAATTAAAAATATATATAACTTGAGACATAAATAACAAAGGCTGAATAAAGTTAATTTTAATAATTTGAAAATTGAAAGAAAATTAATGCATTAATCAATTAAAAAAATAATAAAATTTTAGACTCGAATCATTAAATTAACGAAAAAAAAAAACTTTGAGTTTTTTTTGATGATAAAAGAAATAAAATTTAAAATAAAAAATGGCAAGAGGTTATAAAAATGTTTTTTTTTTTACTATCTTATGATATGCATATCGATACTGTTGTATAATGTATAATATATGGAGAAATTTTGACTTACCAAGCTATTTTAAACCCAAGATAACCATAGTTATTCATAAATTTTTATTATTTTGGATAATAAAAAATAAAATATAAAAAATAAATAAAATTATAAAAATGTTTTTTTCTTATTATTCTATAACATGCATATCGATAATATTGAATATACATAAAAAAAAAGAAATACAATATATTTTTAATACCAAGATATATTAAATTAAATCAAATATAACCATAGCTATTCATTAATTTTTAAATATTGGATAATAAAAAATAAATAAAATTTAAAATAAAAAAACAAAACTGGGCATGAAAACAATTAAAAAGCGGAATAGGATTTTTAAAAATAAAAAAAAAATTAAAATGGCAAGGGGTGATAAAAATTTTTAAAATTTTACTATCTTGTGACATGCATATCGATACTGCTGTATATACATAAAACAAAATAAATGCAATATATGAAGAAATTTGTACTTATCAACTATATAAAAATAAATTAAATCAAATATAACCATAGTTATTCATTAATTTTTTAAATATTGGGGTTTAAAACATTTCGGGTTTTTTTGTTTTTAAACTGAACCATAATTTTAATCATTTATTTTATCAATTTTAATCATACTTTGATTAATATATTTAATCTTTATTTTTTATCATAAATAAAACTTCTCACGATTTTTCAAAGTCACCAAAATTTTGGAACGATTAATTCAGGAAAACGTTTTTATGAAAACAATTTAAGCCGGTTTTATTTACATTGTTAAAATATTACCTGTACCTGAGACACTTAAATTAAACGAACAATAGAGGAACGCTAGGTCGAGGTTCTACTGGATTAGATACAGAATTAAATAAAAAGTTTAAGGTTAAAAAGATTTTCTTTTAAACGTTACATTGTATAGGAATACAAGGGTTTGAATCAAACTACTACGCTTAGATTAAACTGTTACAATTTTGATAATAAAGGCTTAAAAAAATACATCTACGATTCTTTCCTGTGCGTGATTCTAATCTTTTCAGAGTAAATGAGCTCAGCGCTAAAAATCAAAAATTCTTTTGAAGTTTTTTTTCCCCCTGCGGTATCACGATATTTTCTTAATTGAACTTCTGGGAAAGACAAGATAGAACGCGGCTGCTTCTGTAGCGGGTCTAAATGCGGGCATTTGCATTCTTTTTCTCGATATCACGTCTTTATCATTAAACAATTTTTTATTCCCTTTTTTGTCGATGAAGAAACTTTTTATGATGAGACGTGTCATTACAAGCTTCGCAATGTCTTTCGATTACGAAAAAGTTCAGAAGAAAAAAAAATGTTCTCCATTTTGCCATGTAGTCTTTTCTTTTCAAGTAACAAATTCGATTACAAGCTATGGATTTAGTTTGATACTTTTTTTTTCCTTTAAAAGATTTCTACGATTGTAATTTTTTTTTTTTTTTTTAAATATGAATGAACAACACGTTTTACAATCTGAAACAAATTTTACAGTTTAAAGTTTTGAGTAAATTGCAAAGTTAAGTTAGTTACGATAATCGTAGTGGGCTTTACTGATTATGAATTAATTCAATTTAAATTAGTGTAAATGTAATTGAAATTACAGGGTTAGACTTTCATTTCGAAGATATACCTGTCAAATGCACCAAATTTACACTTATGCATCAAAAATAACATTTTAGTTATTTTCAAGTTATTTAATTTGGCCTACAATTATTAAATAAGGTAGACTTTAGGATTAGGATGCCATATTTTTTTTTTTCTTTTTTTGCCATGCCAGTATTTTAAATATGAATAAACGACATTTAATAACAATTGAAAGCAAACTTTACAGCGTAAAGTTTTTTGAGAAAATCTAAATCTAAGTTACTTAAAACACTCTTAATGGGCTTTACTGATTATGAATTAATTCAATTTAAATTAGTCAAAACTATAATTTAAATGATAGTGTTAGATTTCCCCTTCGAATCTTTTATGAATGAGACTTGTCATTACAAGGTTCGCAATGCTTTTCGATTACGATAAAGTTCAGACGGAAATAAAATTTCTCCGTTTTGCCATGCCAGTAGTATTTTCATTCGAGTAACAAATTCGATTACAAGCTATGGATTCAGTTTAATACAGTTAGCCATTTTTTTTTTTTTTTTCTTCAAAAAAAGATTTCTAAGATAGTAATTTTTTTTTTTCAAATAGGAATGAACAACACATTTTACAATCAGGAAACAAACTTTACAGCTTAAAGTTTTTGAGTAAATTGCAAAGTTAAGTTACTTAAAATAATTGTAGTGGTCTTTACTGATTATGAATTAATTGATTTAAATTAGTCAAAAATATAATTTGAATTATAGTGTTAGATTTATATATCCCTTCGAAAATATAATTGCCAAATACATCAAATGAAATGAAATTTTTTAGGGTGAGATATTAATAATGGGGCCTGATGGTAGAAAGACTAGCGCTCTGGTCTCGGTCTGGGTTCGAATCCCGACGTTACCACGGATGTTTGTGGTGGTTCGGAATTCACTTTTAAACCATAATTCCCGATTTAATAACACTGTGAAGCGTTGGACGTAGAGCTGACCATTTAGGTAGCTGAGGTGGGGTTTACCTTGTAAAAGAAAAGGCCCACCATGGGGTTGTTGCGCCAGTGAAGAATGGTTTGGTTTGTCGCTCTACTGTCAATGCACACTTTGGGCTAATTAGACAGGGACCTACAGTTTAACGTGGATTTCAAACCTGAAGCACTAAAGGCCAGAGAATTAGCCAATTGGCCAACAGGCCGTGCGCCAATGAAGAAGAAGATATCAACAATTGTAGCTTTTAGTTATTTAAAGTTAGCGTTTAGTTATTGAATAAGACAAACTTACGAATTACCATAAAAATATTTTTAAATATAGCGAATTATTGATCCATTCATGAATCTAAGATTCATAGTTACTTAAGATTTATTAGACAAAAAGAAATATAAAATGAGTCGCTTTTTAAATTAAATCCTTTCCTCAAAGTTAAGCATCAAGAGACACGATTAGTTAGGAGATTAGTTAGTTAGGAGATTAGTTAGTTAGAGGAGGATGACCATCTGTGACAACTGCATAAAGATGAAAAGAGATTACCGATTTCTTCTAAGAAATATTTCTACAAGAAATATCGAATTAGGCTAGAAATTATAATAGCAATTTTATAATTGCTGTAATTATTATTAATAAATTATTTACTTTTTATTAAGGCAAGTCCCTACAATAGCAATTTATTACTAAAGTAAATTAATTCAGTGAAAACTTAAATTGTGAATAATTCATACCGCGTCACAGAAATTGTATAAAAAAGGAATATTTTTAAGTATGTACTACTACAAATTTGAATAATATCGTAAAAAATTATATTTGTAAATGACATACTTAACATACTGATAATAGTTTTCTTCAATTGATAAAACTACGAATTATCCAAGTGATCTAGATAATTGTGAATTCTGATTTTAAAAGACTTAATCTTTTACACTACTATGGCCTTGTATCATTGGGAATTTGATTTTTAAAATAAAAAAAAAAAAAGTATTATGAACTAGATTAGCCAAAATTTCAATTTAAAATCACCTTTATCTTCATCAAAAAAAAAAAAAGCTTTGTAGCTGTCTATTATGAGTAGCTCTTTTTTAATTACTTTTCTGTTTTAAAAGGAAATTCTCATTACCCTATCTTTATTATCCTATTATCCTTATCATGTAATTAAATAATTAAGAAGATACTTTTATAACAAACTTTTCTTGATAATAAAAAATAATGTGGTTAAATATTCGTATAAATTAAAAATATTTTATTCAACCCTTTATTTTTATTATCCTTATTATTTATCACTTAATGTAGTTTGTAATTTTCCCTAATATTACTATTTAATTTATCAAAGAATGAAGAGTATCGAAAATGAATCAGGGTTAACCCATGATATGTTAACACATCGATGATATGTGAACATCGATATGTTATCATATCGATGCTAATGAATACAAAGTTGGAAAATATTCATTTCATTTTTTTATATTTAAAAAATTTTAATTTTTAAATAATACTGCTGAAGAAACTTCTGAAACTTAAGTTTAAAAAAAAAAAAAAAAAAAAGAAAAGTCTCTTCGTCTAAAAGCAAAAATGTACAGCACTAAATTGAAAAATATGATTCCTGAATGTAGTTTATTTATTTTAAATATATATGATAATAATAATAATTTTTATGGTATTTTAATGTTGTGAATATTTTAAATCGACTTACTTACTTAACTTACGACATACTTAATAACTTACTTATTCAAAACAAAGTAAATAATCGGCTCGGTCGATATACAGGTTACCCATAAAATTTAGAGTTCAATGTAAGAACAGGACGCATAACGGATTTCTTAAAAAATAAAAAAAATTATTTATAGAATTCCAAACAATTTTCTTTCCTTCAAAAATCTCATTTTCACTTTGAAATAAAATTATCTTTGCTTTCGCCAGACGATCTTTTAGAACAACTTTACATTATTTAATTATTAGCTCTTTGAAAATATTTAAATAAGTATTATGTATATAAAGCTGGTAAAAAAATTTTTAATAAACCAAAAAAAAACATTGAAAGTGGTCAAAGGAAACGAAAACCCTGCACCCCAAAACAATACGTATAATTTTATGGATAATAAACCTGACTTATTTCAATTAATCTTTAAAAAAACTATATTTTTTTAATAGCTGAAAATAACACATGATGTAAAGTTTTTCTTTTGTTTTAATTTAGTTTAATTTTTTACAGTAGTTTTAATAGTTTAATTATTTTTTTAGTTTTAATTTTGTTTTTTTAAATGGAAGATAAATATTTAATTCTAATTAGCATATATAATATTAGAAAACTTAATATGCAACTAACATTTTAAAATTTATATTACAAATTCTGGAGCAAATTACGTATATTACGAATGATTATTTTTCATCAATTGCTTCATTAACATTTTTAATTTAAAAATTAAATAACTATTTTTATTAAAAAAAACATAATGATTTAAGAACCACATGCAAACAAAAAACCTACAGTATTGAAAGACAAGGGATTAACGAAAATGCGACGGTTTCGTGTCAGAAAAATACTTGTCTTCAAGCACTGCTGCAAAATTAATGGTTCCAAATCTCATTAGCTGATTGTTCCGAAGTTCATCAACTGGCACACAGACCAATTTTTTTTTCACAGACCAGAGACAGATTTCTCGACTTGCTAATCATTTTTCCATCAGGCAACTCATGAATTTCCACCATCGCTCGAGGTCATATTCTTGAAAGGACCAGAAAGAAAAGTCATTTTTTTACAGTAATATTTTCCTCCCTCTGTACCACAAGCTACAATTTAAAATCACGTAAACAGATGTCACTAAAGCTGCTACCTGTTCGACCCTGGGATGTTCTTTTTGCCAGGTAATTGTCTTTTCGGAGGTGGGGTTTAGGAGGAGCTACGGGCGCTCTCCGTGGAATTTGTTTATTTTCTTCTGTTATCTCAGCTCAGTAAGATTAGTTATCGACTCATGTTGCTGGCACCCCTTGATCTCCGTGCTTTCTATTGCTGGCGGGATTGCACGTGGGGTTCTGTAGTCTTTTCCAGAAAAGGTCAGTCTTTATTTCATCGATCTTTGATCTATCGATATCCCTCTTATCTGATATCGATATTCTCCGATATACCTGAGAGCTAATCAGGTAAGTGAACGCTTCATTTTATTCGTTTTCTGTTTCAAGGCCATATTAAGCAAAATATTTCTTCTTGTAAAAGTTAAGAAAATTATACGTAAAAGAGATCTGGATCGTTATGAAATGATTTTTAAATTATTTAGTTGCTAAATTTGGCAAAATATACATCACATAAAATTATTCGAAATAATTTGCTAAGTTATGTTGAATGGAACCAAATATGAATATAGCAAAATAAAATATATACCAACATATAAATCAGTTTAAATAACTAAACTTGTGCCAAATATAATCATTATAAAATCATTTGTAATTAATTTTCTGAATAGCTCGAGTGCTAAATTTTTATAAAATATGTTATAATTTTAAAAAGTTTTGCCACCAATTTGAAAATTATTAATACGATAATAGATAATTTTATTTCGGTGATTTTCTTTTTATTATACGAAATTATATTTTATTTTTTTCATCATAGTATATTTTGACTTGTGGAGGATTTTATTTGTATAAAAGTCAGAAAATAATTTACTACGTTGGAAAATATTGAAAATATTTCGAAGTAGTTTTGAATAAATTGAATTGTGAAGTACAGGTTTGAATAAATTGAATTGCGAAGTACAGGTTTGAATAATTTGAATTGTGAAGTACAGTTTTGAATAAATTGAATTGCGAATTTTTGTTTCATTCTTAATTAAAACTTTCAGTATTCTCGGTGTCATATACATACTTTGTCACACATAAATTTAATGTCTTCTATTAAAAATTTATTTTTTGTAAATATCGAAAAAATATCGTCAAGAGAAATATATAAATGAAGATGTTTTAATTTTACTAGCAAAGACCAAAACTGTAGAAAAAGCAGAATTATCCTCAATATTAAAATTATTGAAAGATAGAAGAATTTTATGTTGATTTTAACATTGTAGAAACGATTCATTGAAATCATTTATCAAAAGGAAAAGAGAACCTAAATTAGCTATCAAAATCAAATTATTGATTATTTTTATAAATAACGAAATAAAATGACAAAATTAATTTGAAAAATTAAATTTTGTTAACCAGGAAAAACAATTTAAACATGCATTTTAATGCTATGAAAATAAAAGTGGGATTCAATAAATCCTAGTATTTGGATTCAGAAAATATTCTACTGCATGTTTACTGAAGTTATTTTTTATTGTATTCCTTATATAGTGCCTCCATTACTGGTAATGTTTCTTTTAACCTAGTTTATCCAGGGTCGACTAAGTATTATTTCGACACTCAGCGAATCCATTCAGTAAAAGTAATTCATTTAATTAGATTTCCATGAAATATCTCAAACAGTACCATAACCAAGGGTGTTTTTATCAAGGCCAAAAGGTATTTTTATGCAAAAGGCAAAATAGGTTAATAGGTATTAAGAAGACATGTATATGCTGTATCTTAGAAATTTATGGTAGTTCACAGTATCAGGGCTAAATAATGACCATCATAAAATTTACCTCCATTTTACTTACTGGACCAAATTTTAAAAAAAAAAAATTTCGGAATTTCTTTCAATAAGAAATAAATTTCATTAACCAATTGAAATTAGCGAAATTGATAATATTTTTCAGAAACATTACAAATTTTTAATGCACTGAATTTTAATCTCTTTATAATCTTAACTTAATTCAATAAAAACATAATGTAAACATTAATTAAGTTTTAAATATCACAATTTATAATCCTTAAAGATATTTAATATTCATCATATAATAAATAACAGCAATCCATTTATTTTAATTATTGTGATTCTATTATATGTATCGTTTTAATTTTCCACAATTTCGTATAATATTATTTCATTTTGAAAACTGTAATACAGCATACAACTTAAAAGTACAATTAGCTATTTGAAACTTTTGAAAACTGATTGAAACTAAAAAATAATATTTGAAGTACTCTAATATTCAAATTTAATGTATTTGAATTTATATTAAAACTCATTTTTTAATTTAACCATTATTTTTCTGAATTTTTTTCGATAAATTGTAAATTTTGTTAACCAATTGAAAGTCGCAAAATTGATAATCTTTTCAGATAAGGTTATAACTTATAAATATAACTTATTTTTAACGGGTAAAGTTTTAACTTTTCTTTTAAGGGTAACGTGAATCAGTTATGTTAAAGATAATGGGAATCAGTTTTAAAGTTAATGATAATGTGAATCAGTTTTAATATTAATGATAACGTGAATTGTGTGTGAATGTGATAATGTGTGGTGTGGGGTAATAAAGTATTTGATTACGGTGCTTATCTAATTGAATTCAGAAAAATATATGGTTTAAATTAGAATTTTATTGAGGAATATATATAACATTATATATTTATGTAATTTCTAAGTTTTTATTGTAATGAGAGCCATAAATAATTAAAAATCATTAAGAAATTTTAAAAAAAATTATGTACTCTCAATATTTATAAAAATCTCCTTCATTCATACATTCATAAAAACATTTTGAGAATTTTTATGACTCAAAATCAGTTTCTGATTTAAAAAAAAAAAAAAAATAAATAAATAAATAAAAAAAAAAAAAAAAAAAAAAAAAAAAAAAAAAAAACGACTTGTTTACTGAAAGTTTGAAATGCTCAAAGCCAGAAAAAAAATTTCTTACTGAAAAGCTGAAGATTCAAGTTTTAAGTCGAAAACACGATTGAAGTACCGCAAATTATCTTAAGGACATGGGAACATTTTTAATTACTTTAAGAAGTGCGTTGCCGGTATGTCTTATCCCTATCATGAATATTTCATTTGCGTTTCTACATGACTGCGATAAGATTGTAAGCTGTAGGTCGAAGGAAACTCCTATCCCATTTGATTTTAGTTACAGTATCAATTGGAGGTTGACGTAGACAAAAGACGTAAAATCCAAACCATCTTCCTGCCTCCGGGAGGACTAATCCCAGAAATTTCTCAGCGGACAGATTATTACAAAGCAAGAAGCATGTTATTACTCGTCAATTGTTCGCAAAGAAATATGCACGCACGGTTAATTTTCTACTATTGGTACGTGATTGGGAAATTTAATAAATAACAGAGTGTGGGGAGGCACATTGACATAAACGCTGTGCTAAATCCTTCTGCACCTCAGCAAGACGGGTTGAGGGTTTGGCTACCTGTCTACTGAAATATCATCCCTCTGATTTGTTGAAGCGTAACTGGATCTTGGCGGTTTGATCCTCAGTCAGGGTAATAAATCATACGAACGTGGTCACCCGGGTTCTTTTTTTTGCTTACTTAAATTTTTCTTTTACCATTTGTATTAAATCTTCATTGATCTTGAAATACAGAAGAATTTCTTCTAGTTTCAAGAAAGTAATGAAATTAGAAACTTGTTCTCGGATGGAAAAAGTTATTCATCGTAACAGAATAAAAAGCATATATTAGCATCGTTTAAAAGGCTATCGAAACCAAAAAAAAAAAAAAAAAAAAAAAAAAATTCGAAAATTTAGTATGTAAAGAGGGTGTGTAATTTAATCATCATAATGATTACATTGCAAACAATTTAGCTCATTGTTACAATGTATGTAGTAAGTTGAGTGTAGTGCTTACAGTACTGCATCGAATGTAGAAATATATTGTATGTAGTAAATTGAGTGTAGTGCTTACAGTACTGCATCGAATGTAGAAATATATTGTATGTAGTAAATTGAGTGTAGTACATACAGTACTACAAGGAGTGTAGAAATATATTGTATGTAGTAAATTTAGTGCAGTACATATAGTACTACAATGAGTGTAGAAAATACATTGTATGTAGTAAATTTAATGCAGTACATATAGTACTACAATGAGTGTAGAAATACATTGTATGTAGTTACAATGAATTACATTGTAGTTCATTGTATGTAGTATGCTACATACAAAATGGCTCATACTGCATACAATATAGCTCATTATGTAATCAACATGATTAGCAACATACAAAATAGCTCATACTGCATACAATATAGTTCATTATGTAATCAACATGATTAGCTACATTGATTATTCAATATAATTTAATAGTTCAGAAAATAATTCTTTTCATAAAATGTTTTGTAAAATCTTTATTTAATTAACTGGTATTATATACTTGAAATAAAAAAAAATAAATCATTAATTAGGTTTTAGCTCATTTTTTTAAAGTCTATTGGGTATACTTTCAACTTTTTTTGGTTGCTTAAATATTTCAAAACCAGAAACTGAAAATAAATCTTGATTTTCTCCATAAAAATTCTCAATTTGCTTTAAATTTCTATTACATCTATAACTTATATTCACAAGAAGAAAAAAATTTCAAATTTTGCATATTTGTCCTTAAATTATCCTCTTCATTTTTTTCCTAAATTATTCCTTTATTGCTTTGTAATTTATATACCTATAATGAGACATATCAAATATTATTGACAAAGAAAATTATATTCACTTTTGAAATGAACAAAAACCATCAAAATTTGAATGAACTTCATCCAATTAAAACATTATTATTGTATACACCTGGTATATTCACTTGTAAGTTCTTATTTGTTCAAACACATCTTATGAAAAAGCAATTGTTTTATTTTTTTATTACAACAGGCCTTAAGATTCATTTCTTGCATAAATCGATGCAAAGTCGATTATAAATTATTTTAAACTATAACATTTACATTTTGTAAAAGGCATTATGCTTTGCCAAACTTCTATCTAAAGAATTACTATCAAAGTGGACAAATATGGTTGAATCTTTTAGCTTAACATAAATTTAGCGCTCTTATTTTTATAGATTACGCTTGGCATTATAATTAGAAAATTTTTGATAGTCATCAAACTAAAGGAAAAAAAAAACCTGTCTGCGGAAGCTTTTTTTATTATTATTATTTTTTTTTAATAATCTCACGATATATCAGATACGTAGCTTTCTTTTTTATTCACTTTACTGCATCTTATTATACTATTTTTCTTAGAAAGTCAAGCGAGAAAGATTTTTTTTTTTTTTGCACTGGAAAAATAAAAAATAAAAACTATACGATGTTTTAAATTTTTATACTTTTTATAGATAATTTAAATAAAAAAAAAGTTAAACCTAGTCTGAATTCAATTTCTCCACGTGTATTAGGAATTGAATTACTTATTCTATCTGAACGTAACTATCAATATGCAAATAAGTAGAGTTTTTTTTTTTTTTTTCAAGCACCGTATAGATTAGATAACTTGAATTTTTATAAACTAAGAACAAGGGTTGGGAAACTTCATGATTGGAAAAATATTTATCATTCGATTATTCTTTTCTTTTTATTTTTTATTAAAAAAATAGAGAGTAAATTTAGAGTGTGATTAAAAATATATTATCTTTCTTTACTTTTATAAAAGCAAATATTAATACAGAGATTTTGTAAAGATTGAATATATAATATCGCTTTTAGATAGTGAGCTAACTTTTTCACTTCTTATGATTAATTTTTTTAAAGAAAATTCTGTCATTTGCAAGAAAGTTTAATATGCAAAGCAGTTAATTCAGCGAGATGATAATAGAATTGAAACAATTTTTTTTTTTTATGACAAAAGTAGTTTCTCTACTTAATACTTTTTTTTTTTTCTCGTATGAACGATAACACCCACATTAACCCTCAAAAAAGAAGATAGATAAAAAGCGAAGTAAAACAAAGTATAACATGACAGGTTGATTATATTCTTCCATTCTTTCGTCCTGTTATTAAACAGACACTCGAGAATCATAATAATTCATAAGAGAAAGAACGACAGGAATTTCTCATTCTGTGACATTAACTGAATTATTCAGTTTATCGAATAATTTGAATCAAAGGGAACTTTTCTGATTCTAAAAACTCAATGTCTCAAAACTTACCTCATGAAATCTTCCATTTACCGCCAGTTAAGTTTCCTCCAAAGTATCAATCATCGCCAATCGACAATGAATTATTGCATTTACCTTATAATTTGTCTTTAATGCTTGTAAAAGATTTTTTTTTATCATAACATCCTTGTTTAATTTGGATATTACATGCATAATTGCTTGTTTGGGGTTGGCCAACAATGTATAACTAATCAGATTCAACGACAAAAATCTCCAGGCGAAAGCCATAGAATGGTCTAGTGAGCAGGATTGCAACAATAGTTATTTTGTTTATATATCTGAATAAAAGGTAGCTAATGCTACAAGACTTGAATTTAAATGAACTGGGATGATAAACAGCATCTGGTGAGAATCCGTCATTTTATGACAAACGGAATTTCAGATAGGTTATCAGTTGCAGCACGAAATCTTGTTTGGTATATAAGCAGTAAAGCGTTTCGGTGATAGCAAGAACAATAATAATCACTACCATAAGTAAATACCTATTTTGAATACAGTACTTACTATTTCAAATTGTACGCATAAAGGTGCAGACATTAGCGAAAATAGTATTTATTTAAATCAGTTAAGGAGATAAGAGGCGAAGTCACAAGCGATCTACATAAAAAAAAGGTAAAAGACAGCACGTCTCTTTTTGGAATAAATTCATTGTAGTACAAAGGAAAAAAATATGCGCAGAGGATCTTATTTTTGTCAGTTAAAGTTGCTTAAAAGATTGTATCGAAGTTTGAGGGTGATGTCCCTTTTCTCTTATCAATACCTTTCTCCGAACTGGGAGGATATGCTTTTGCTTTCTTTTCTTTCTTTTTCTTTTTATTTTCTTAGAATTTATTTACTTTTTTGCAATCGTGCAAGTAATAATTTAAAAAATAGATAAGAATTTTTAATCGTTAATTTGTCGCGAGCACTGATATATATATACTTTCAGTCATTATTATTATTATAATTATTCCAACTGAAAATTATTAAAATTTATTGGGAACTATTTCCCACAAAATCCTTCAACAACGTAAACACATAACTAGTGATATTTTATTCAAAATATTAACATTGCTTTGTAACTTGTGCTTGATAAATATAACTTTAACATTGCTTTGTAAATAACTTTAAACTGTCACAATTTAAGAATAATTGAACTCAAAAATCCTTTAAAATGCCTTAAGATAAACTAGTTATATTTGTGAAAACTCTCAAAATCTGCTTGTCCTAAACGTGGGAAATCTTACCTAATTAATCGATTTACCGTTAACATAATTTTTTTTTATGCCTTGTGAAATTACTGTCAAAGTAAAATAATTACTTTACTTTGTTTTTTTTTTTTTTTGAAATATTCATCCTTTAAATGCACTAAAGCTAACAATTACATAATTAAAATATCTAGAAAGAAAATGTTCATTTTTTTTTTTTTTTTTAATAAAATTTTGTAAAATATAACACAGAACAATGTTTTCTTAATATATAAAAGCGTCATATGATGAGATTCTGCTGTTAAAAAAATTATAAATGACAATGACAAAATAACAGTCCGCATGCTAAATTCGTAATACGTTCAATATAAAAAAAAAAGCAGAAAAAGAAATTGGTTTTCAGATATATACTACTACAAAAGAATAAAATAGAGCCTTAGGAGAACAAATATTTTGTGATGCAATAAATAACTCAAAAGTTGTTTAAAATACGGATTTAATTTTTTTTATGAGAATCAACAACAAAAACAAATGTTATTGAAATAAAAATAAGCTCCTAATCCGCTTACAAATGTTTGAAATTAAAAGAAAATCTTCAGAATTCATGCATGCACTGATTATTCCACAGAAATAGAATGCATAAACAAATTTCTTATAAAAACTCATTTATAAAGCATCAACCTTTTTTTTTTTTTTTTTTTTTTTTTGAAGGTCGTAAAATTTTTTTTTATTATAAATGTTTCGAATTCTCACATACCATTAGAATAATCTCAGTAGCTTTTATTGTTTTTAATGTTATTTGCTGTTTATTGATTTAATATTACTATTTATTTATTAATTGTTATAGAATATTTATGAAACAGAAAAAAAAATTTAACATTTGTTGAAAACAAAGCATCAAATATTTAGAAAGACATCGTCGAAAATAATAATTTTTTTTTGCACTATTTAAAAAGAAAAAAAAAAAAAACAGCTTGAATATTTCCAAAAGTTTTGAGGTATTCTGACATACAGCAAAAATACGGTACTTTTATTAAATTTTACTGAACTTTTTGCTGAATAATTTTGCATCTTTTATTGTCAATATTTACCTTTCATTTAATACGTCGTTTGGCTGCTGTAAATGATATATTAATCTTCTGTCGTTTAATCAAGCAGGGCTATGAACTTCGTTCTTTAAAGGTTAGAATTAGTGTACATGTAGTGCTCTACGTGTAAACTATAGCATAAGAAGCTATTTATTTATACATATATTAATGGCGATGGTGTTATATTGAACATGATGATCATGATAAATCTCTTAACTGTACATTTCGTAAAAGTATTGGATTAAAGGTTAAAATTCAGTGAAAAACAATTTGTTTATGGAAATTAGATTTTTTTAAATAAATATTCTTTATGCAGTCCAAATTAGAATTTTCATGGCATACTAGAATTTACAATAATTTATATATATATATTCGAATTTAAAAATGTTAAATATTTTTCTGTTCTCCCTTTATGTCTCTTTAAAAAATCCTGCTATAAATTCGCAAGCCACAAAAACCCCTTTTTTTTCCCCAGAAAAGTATATATTACTGTAATTTTAATATGATTTAAAATAATAAAATTTTGAATATATTCATTTATATTAATCAATTTAGGTATTGAGCACAAAAAAAAAAAAAAAAAAAATGAAACTATCTCTAATTTATCAAACAAACTACTGTCTCATTATCACACTCCCTCTAGTAACCGCATTATAAATTCACAAGCAATTAAATCATTTTTTTTTTTTCAGAAAAGTGTAGATTACTGTAGCTTTAATATTACTTAAAATAATAAAATTCGGAATATATTCACTTATAAATCAATGTATTGATCGAGCACAAAAAAAAAAAAAAAAAAAAAAAAAAACTATCTCTAATTTATCAAACTACTGCCTCGCTATCAAACTCCCCCTCAAGTAACTATGCTATAAATTCACAAGCCACGAAGCCACCCAGAAGCCAATAAAATTTTGAATATAATCACTTATATTAATCAATTTATTGATTGAGCAAAAAAATGTTTAATCTATCAAACAAACTACTGTCTCGTTATCAAACTCCCTCAAAAACTAATAAAATTTTTTCCCGAATATAATCACTTAAAATAATAAAATTTTGAATATAATCACTTATATTAATAATTTATTGAATGAGCACAAAAATTATTATTTCTAATTTTTCAAACAAACTACTGTCTCGTTATCAAACTCCCCTCAAGTAAATCCATGCTAAAATTCACAAGCAACCAAACCATATTTTTTTCCAGAAAAATATAAATTATTGTAACTTTAATATTGCTTAAAATAATATAATTTTGAATATATTCACCTATATTAATCAATTTATTGATTGAGCACAAAAAAAATGAAACTATCTAATCTATCAAACAAACTACTGTCTCGTTATCAAACTCCCTCAAAGTAACTATGCTATAAATTCACAAGCAACAAAATCATATTTTTTTCCCGAAAAATATATTTTACTGTGATTTTAAAATGACTTAAAATAATAAAATTTTGAATATAATCACTTATATTAATCAATTTATTGAATGAGCACAAAAATTATTATTTCTAATTTTTCAAACAAACTACTGTCTCGTTATCAAACTCCCTCAAGTAACCATGCTAAAAATTCACAAGCAACCAAACCATATTTTTTTCAGAAAAATATAAATTATTGTAACAAAATAATATAATTTTGAATATATTCACCTATATCTCGTTATCAAACTCACCCCAAGTAGTTCCAGACAAAAGTTGTTGCACTTCATAATTCGAAAATGATTCAAGAATCTTTCTGTGGAATTGAGGACTGGTTTTTCTTTGTCTTATTCAATGTATGAGCATCCATCTGTATAAATAATCATCTTTAGTATGTTATTCTTCCTCCTGAAAAAGTTTATTTAGAAAATAACAATAAAATAAGAAATAAATTGAAGAATATTTAGTTATTAAATAATAAACCATTTGCAATAAGCGATCATAAATTATCTTTGTCTGTTAGGCTGTTAAGTAATAATGTCGTTTAAGTAAAAATAAAATTTATTGTAATTATCATTATCCTCTTGACGATTCCAGGAATCTAAAGTTTATTTTAAGCAATGAAAAGCTATATGTAAATATTTTTTTGGTATCACATTTAAAATTCACGTGAAAATAAATAAAAATAAATAATTAATTTTTGTAGCAAAGTTAAGCAGGCCGTTTTACCTACGCAGAAAAAATCCCTGGTCAACTCAAAAGCAAAGATGATTTACTTAATTTTAACTTTAGAATAACTATTTATTTGCTATATTGCCTTATACTCTCCTAATTATATAAAAATTATTTTTAAAAAATCATTATCACCCTCTTATATTATACTGAAATCTCTTTAGAATTAAATATAAATATTTTTAGAGTTCAAAATTGCTTAAAAAAAGAAAGAAAATTGATAAACTAATTTTCTTTTCCTTGAATTGATAAACAAACCACAGTGTTAACTTATTATAATAATGCAATGAAAATTAGAAAAATATATAATAATAATTCTTAGTTATTGCTTAGGATTGTATATTATTGATTTCAATTGTATTTTTTAATTATGCATTACTTTAGATGTGTATTGATAGGAATTTTTAAAAACAATTTATTTTATCGAGTTTATCTTCAGCATAAATTTTCCCATGAAATACATATGTAGTTTCTTCATTTTTAATATATATTATTTTGATTAAATAAAATGTTTAATGTATATATTTTTCCATGGTCCAGTTGAAATATGTGCATTGAATCGTGAGCTATTCGCGGTATAAATAAGAGGAATGCAAGTCAAACCGATGTGCAGTCGCCCCCCACACAATATAGGATGTTTCCATAATCCATAATTATACTTCCATAATTATCATTAGATGCTCACAAAAAGTGGTATCCCTGCAAAGTACTTAAACGGAACTAACTTATTGTGCAAGACAGTTGATTAACAAAATTAATTAATATGGTTTATTAACTACAAACTTAAAACTTTTTTTATTACTGATCCTGAGAAAAGGGAATTAAAGAAATAATAAAATTAATTTGCTCTAGATTTTTAATTTTTAATATATTTAACTAGATTTTCTTTATTTTAAAAATATTTATTATTTTTTTTGAAAAAAATAATACTTGCTTTCCATATTTTTCCCAACGAAAAATTGTAATTATTCTACTTAATAAAATACTAATAAATAAAAGTTTAAAATTATAAATAAAACTTAATGTGTTTTCCTAAATTTTATACACTAAATATATTGAAATTTTATTTCAAAAATTAATGAACCACTTATTTAGTTTACACTATAAAATAATATATATTATTATTATTTATTTTTTTTGAAAAATGTGTGTAAAAAATAGTAAATTGATTTTAAAAACAGTTCAGTTATTTTAGAAAGTCATTACTAATTTAAAAATTATTTCTTTTCAACACAACTTAGCAAATAAAAATGTCTTCGGTTATTTATTTTTAATTAAAAAAAAAGAGATAGGATAAGATTATTTTAATATATATTTAAATATATATTTTTGACCCAATAAAATTCAGTCATTTTTTTTTTTTTATTTTTTTTTTATTTTTTTTTTTTTTTTTTTGCAGGCGTTTTTAATTTTTTATCATCAAGTAGCTAACAACGAACTAACTGATGTGCTTTGATCAAGGCAGCTCTATTAAATATTAGTTTTTAAATATATGTGTAGGACTGTGTGGGTGGGAAAAAGGCCGAATTTTCATCTTTGCACTGGTCATTTAAAAAGGATTTTTGCAAAAAAATTTAAATAAAAAATTTGAATTTTAACAAGCGATTTTAAACTTTTTTTTTGAAGGAAGTGAACAAAAGATTAATTATTTATTATATTTATACATTTAATAAGATTTTTAAATTTAAATTGTATTAACTGCAATTTTTAAAAAATTAACTCGGAATGAAGCAAAAATAAATTATTTTTATGAAGTTATTTATATAATTAGTAGCTTATTAAAGTGGCGGATTAATTAATTTTATAAGTTTTATAAATTAAAATTATATTTCAGTATAGCACTTTTTATTGCTGGATTATTTTAATCAGTGATTATCATTAATGTGTTGAAATTACCTTCAAATAAAAGTTTAAAATAAAATATCACTAAAATGCAATTTTTCAACTTCATTAACTCACGCTTATTTTTCTAAAATTAATATTAGAAGAAATATATAAAGGAAAGAATTATTATAAAAGTAGATGTTAATGATTTTTTTTTTTATAAATACAAATATATATATATTTTTTATTTTTATATTACAAAATTTAAATTGCATGTATTTTTGCTATAAGAATTTAGAAACCTTGTTTTTTGAACAAGCTGGAGTGTATATGCCTTCTCGTTTGCTTCTATACATTTTAAGAGCATTATATTGAGAATTAAAATTAGAATGAATGCCTTAAATTTGAGGATGAGCAAAAAATGTAAGAGAGAATCTGTAGATATCGAAATGGCATGATTTAAGTGTAAAATCGCATATCTAATCTCCTTATTCATACGTTAACAAAATCCTGATATAAGATATCGATCTTCTGTAACATCGATGTTAACGCGAATCGATATTTAACATCGAAATAACGATTGTCAAAACCGGTATAACCGCTTCGGATTTGAATGGGGAATCTGTGCAGTGTGAGGGGAAAACCGATTTCGATGCTTAACATCGATATCACACATCGAAATACCGATTTCCATCATCAGAATGTTCGATATCGGGGATATCGTTGGATGTATCTGGTGATTTTCAAATATATAATAATATATTCTGCATAATATAATTATTGCCTTGGAAATTTTAATGCAATTTCATCTTTTTCAACTTATTGAAAGACTGTGATTAGAGATATTATTTGGTAAGCTATTTCAATAATAATAATTATTATTGTTAAAGCTGTTGTTGTTGTTGTTAAGAATTCTTACATAAAAATAGAACTTATCTTTCTAATAAAAATACAACTAAAAATTTTATTTAAAAGTTTTAATTTTTATTTTATATCATTTTTGAAATTGCTTTATTCAAATGGTTGGTATTTCTCTTCTTTTGATATTCAAAATTTATGTTCTTAGATTTTTATAATATTTACGTAATATAATATTTTAAAAGATGAAAAAATTTGAAACTAATAAGAATCTAGGAAAAGGACCTTCACTATAACATTCTTAATCAAATTTATAATTTTTTTAAAGGTTATTGGCAAAAGGGATTTTTTTATTTTTACCATATTAAACCTAAGTAAAAGTCTTTAAAAAATTAATAATATTTTTACTCATACTCCTTATTTTTTGAAAAAAATTATCTGCTTGTTTTGTAGAAATATAAATTTGTGTTATAGAAATTTGTACTTGTTATGTATATTGCCATCTCAATTATAATGATTTTTCTACTTGGTAAGTTTAAAGTCATAATATTTACAATCCGTTAACTACTAAAAGAACCAGGGCTTAAATGTACTGCTTTAAATATAGATAACAATGTATATAATCTTTAAATATAGATACCCCCTTTTCTTTCCATTAAGTAATATAGTAGTTATTTCACCATTCCCAAAAGTTTTCCTTCATATAGTCAAATTGAATATACTGATAGATATATATTTTGCTTATTTATATTGTGCAAGAAAAGGGGTACCCCTCTTTGGGGTTATCTGGTGGAAACTAAAATAATCCAACTAATTATTTAGTTTGTTTTGTCGTCCTACGGTCATTTTCTGCATAATTTGGGTTAATTAGACTGGGACCTACAGTTTAACGTGGATTCCGAACCACTAGCAAACATTCATGCCGCCACCAGAATTCGAGCCTGAAGCCTATGGTACCTAAGGACAGAGCTCTAGCCAATCGGCCATCAAGCCGCAACTAATTACTTACACTAAAATAAGTCTAAATGAGATATTTTACAATATATATGCACAATCAAATGGGAAAAAAGGCGATAATTAATTTTGAAAAACGAAATAATTTTTGTGTTGTAAAAAAAACAAAATGAAAGGAAACAAAATAAACTACAATGAATATAATTCATACAAGTTAAAAATAAATAAACTAAAATACATACATAATTCATACTTGAATTTACATTATTTTTAATTACATTATTTATTTATTTATTTTTTTTTTTTTAAATTTGGTGATAGGGAGAGTTCAGAGACTCGTATCGTTGCTAACGATTAAAAACAAACTCCCTGTTCGAAGTTTTAAACATATATAAAATCGATATATCGTAATATCATGATGGATGATATAGCGCAATATCATGATGGGCGATATATCGATTTTGGAAATTTCAACATTTTCCAGTCCTATAAAAAGTAGATTCAACATTACCCAGAGCTTCCATTTGGAAGTCTGCTCTATCTATATTTTGCCATCCTTATTTCTAATGAGCACTTGCAGAGATGGTATGGGAGGGGCTGAACTGTCTTCATTTTTAATAAAGTCGGGCCTTCGGTTTGGTTTTCTTGTACTATTTTTCTGTCAATTCCAAAAACCAACGTATAATAAAATTATGTCATTCTTTTTTGTGTAAACATGGTAAAATTTTCTACGCCAATGGCGATCGTTATTTGTTTTAAAATGCGCCAACCAATGTGATTCCAATCAAAGCGACTCTATTAGACAATTATTTTTAACTTGAAAAAAAAAAAAAAAAATTATTATAAAACGATTTTTCCCTTTTTTTCGAAAATTATTTATTTTTCTTGCAAATGGTATCCAGTTATATAAATTGAATTGAGTAAATATTTTTTTTTTTTTTTGGTGAATATTATATCTAAATCCAAAATAAATTTGAAAAAATTGTTTTTCATTGAATAGTGATTGATACTGTGATTATATGAATAGCAATTAAATAGGAAAGCACGTTATCTTTCTTAAAGCTAAAAGCTTTCATTTAAGACTTTTTGAAAAATGAAATTATTTTATCTTTACACTTTATCAAAATTTATTCATTAATTTGAAATGTAATAGATAGTATATTTATTTATAATATTTTAATAATAGTATTAAATTTATAATAGTATTTTATATAACTGCAGGCATAATATATTACAACAGCTTAATACATATATAATTTAATATAGAATTATAAAAAAAAAAAAAGAGAGACTTAGCTCCTGACAAATAATTTTCTTTTAATGATTTTTAAATAATTTTAAAAATTGAAGATATTGTTTGTATATTTGATATTTGATATTGTTTTTAAATAATATTGACGCAATATGTATTTGAAGAATTAAATTTTGAATAGATTTATTTTGAATTTGAAATAAAAAAAAAATTTTATTTATCGAAGTACAGATGACATTT
Source organism: Caerostris extrusa (assembly GCA_021605095.1). Taxonomy (NCBI): domain Eukaryota; kingdom Metazoa; phylum Arthropoda; class Arachnida; order Araneae; family Araneidae; genus Caerostris; species Caerostris extrusa. The sequence goes on along the minus strand of BPLR01008122.1, from coordinate 18,514 downwards.
TGAAGATACGTATTTTATAACATCAATAAAAATGAAAATCTAGATCTAAAACCTATTACATCAAAAATAGTTTATTTGGCAAATTTTTATAAAAATGCTTCACATTCAATTTAAATCAGATATATCATAAACATACTAACTATATAAACCACAATATATAAAACAAATAAATATTAATTGGTATTAAGAAGAAGGATAATTAAGAAGGACTGTTTTTCATCTCCTTTCCTAAAACTCTGTTTAATCATAACTCACGAAAAATTCTAAAAATGATTCTTAATTTATTACGTATTACATTCTCATAGCGAGAATACAATAATGACGCGAGACGCTTATTTAAGTTATCACTATGTCCATTGAATTTCCCTGCCCACCTAAGCTATGATTGCAATTCACGCCATATATAGATCGAATCCTGATCACTCCTGTACCTTCTATAACATAATTCGATAATTAATAAATTTGCAATCGAAATTTAAACGTATGAATGCGCACAAGCACACACACACACATATATATATACTAATATATATATATACTAATATATATATAAACAAACATAAAAATTTGACTAGACAAAGAACCTTTAGGAAAAACAATCAGTCCATGTCAGTGATTTTAACTAACCTCTTTGCAATAACTGCTTTTTGAAACGACCAGACTGGTTACCGATTGTGTAACGTGTATATGCGTCTCACATAGATAGTCTACTAGATAGAAATTTTACTTTTCTCTCATGAACCCGCAAATGAGAATCAGTTTCGTCTAAATATCTACCCCGAAGGCAATGCTACCCGATTATTATCAGTAGACGGGCTGCTCCAAAATAAATAAAAACTAAAGTGGGATAAAAGTGCCGCTGATGTGCAACGAAAAAAAATGTTTAGATGTGACAGACTGTTTCAAAATTACATATAAGTTAACCCTTTCATTTATTTATTTTTGAAATTTTTCCGAATTATGTCCTTAATTGTTTTATGTTTCTTTTCAATGCGACTTAACACAAAAATATCTTATGATGTTTGTTGTAACTGGCAATACCATATCATAAACATTTATTATGCTGAAATAAATACGCATATTATTTGAAAATGCATGAAATTATTGTGAATTATATGTAACAAATCAACTATTTGCAAAACTAAATTATACTGCAAAAATTAAACTATACTAATGTAAAATTATATTTTTGTAAAAAACTAAATTATACTACTTACAGTTGTGTAAAATAGGCGGACGGTGCAACACATTTTATATTAAAACAAAGATTGATAAAATTCTTGAGTTAAAGAAAAAATTATTCCAATAGCAAAATTAAAACTTTTTTTTTTTTTTTTTGTTTAAAAATTATTAAAAATTATTTTTTCCTTTAGTTTTATTTATTATTATTTTATAAAGTCAACTTATGATAATTTTTCGTTTCAGGAAAATATAGAAATAAATTATTTTAAAAATATAAATATTTTTAAAATAAGTAAATCTGGTTAAAGGCATTAAAAATCGAATTAAAAGATTAGGGACGAAGTTCATTTTAAGTAAATAATTTAAGAAATAATTTAACTCGTTTTAAGTAAATGAATTTATATTTGTAATAATATTATATTATTATAAACTTGTAATTATTTGCTTGTTAACCGTTTTCGAAATCGCACCACTGTAATCTTGTTTAGATTTATTATAATTATTTTTTTTTTTTTTTAATTTTGAAACTGGTCTTTAATTGATACTTTCCTGAAAAATTTATCTTAAGGGCTGAAGGAACTAGCAAGCCAACCGCTTAGAAATTTTAGTATGTTATAATTCATTATTTTTTAATTACTGTATTTAATAGTAAATGTTTTTTTAAATATTTCTAAGAATTTAAATTAAATTTTTTTTTAAATTTTGGTGAACGTTTATCTTTCGACTGGAGTATAAATTAAATAAATAAATATATATATATATATATATAGTAATTTAAACGTAAGATATTATTTATTATGCGAAAGTTTCATTTAACATTGGGAAAGTCAATTTTGAACCCTCTATATGTCCAAATCTTTTAAGTAGATCTTTGCAAAAAAAAAAAAATTATATATTAATTTCACCATGCTGAATTGATTCCTCTAAAATTCTCGAATTCCGTAGTGGAAAAATTTCGAATTAGCGGTTAAGTAACAATGTTAATTAATTTTGTTACTCAAATGCATTGCATTGTAAGTTAGTTCCTTTCTAGTCAGTTCCAACGATACCATTTGTGTGAAGATCTAATGATAATTATGAGTTATTACGGGAAGGGCTTTTGGAAGAGCATGGAACATTGACTTCAAAAGGAATTTAGGGGATATTGACCCTCATTTGCTTGTCACATAGGATAAAAGATGAAATCCCCTAGAAAGAAGCCTGACTATAACAATGTGAGACTCTGGTACATCTGCCTAAATCGCCAATAGCAAACTACAGTCACAGCTTTTTTAAGACGAGGAGAATTAATATATATAATATAATATATATATATATATATACATGCATATATATATATAATATATATATATAAAGGATATTTGTGAACTTATGTGCACTCATATGTTTATATTTCACATGTAATTTATAAATTGTCCAGCTCATAGCTGTATGGTAAATAAGTTTGCTAGCGTATATGAGGGATTTGGTTCGATCTATTGAGGACGTGCGTTGTAGTAATAGCTTTCAGAAGCAAGGTAACTCAATGGTCCTTCTGACAGCATATGTATGACGCATCAACTATCGATTGTGGGCTAAGAATCTAATTATTATTACATTAACAAAGAATCATGTCTTAGAATTTTTTTTCATAAACTTTTATCAGACAGAACTATTAAAATAGGAGACGAGAAAACGGGATTTCTTAATGATGGATTTTAAGATAGTATATGATATACAAATAGGCATTTAAATATTTTGTCATCAAATCATTTATATAGTCATTAAATCTATTTTTGGGAATCTTATATATTTCTGAAACAATAAAAAATTGAACATTTTTTTTTTTTTCCCTCGTCGAATAGCAGACATTTTGATTACATAAATTGTAATAAAATAAGAAATCATTTTATCATTTTTTAATGGCTAAATTATTTTGAAAATTATTTAAATTATGTTGGATAAATTAATCTCTTGATTTTTCCAAATTCAACCTTTTCAGTCTACGATTTTACTTGAAAACACAAGAATTAATTAATTAATTTATTCAAAGGCATTCATTATTTTTAAATGAAAGTAATAATATCCAATTAAGTTATCTTATATAATTGCAGACAGTAAACGGTATAAGACATATATATTTTATAAATTTTGACATATGCAATTATTATGATTATAATTTTTATATAATTATTTATTTATATTATTTAATATTTTGACATTTATAATTATTGTTGACATATATATTTTTAAGACATATATAATTTATTAGTGATATAATTATAAAGATGGATTCATTATTATTATTACCTCTTCAGTAAACAAATATTTTTGGCTTCTTTATTTCTACTTATTTAAAACTAAAAATTTTGTAAAACACTAATATACTAGAAAACATTTTAGAATTTTGATCAATTTTATTAATCGTAAATATTTATTTATTTATATTTAGTATCTTCTGCTGACACTATACTACATTATTGAATAAAAATTTTTATGTATATAAGTGATATTTATCATTAAGTCTATTGTATATGAATATGAATATAAGTCTTAGTGACTTATATTCGTATCTTAATATTCATATTATTTAAATGAATATCCTTTTTAATATTAAACAAGTAATATATATAAAAAAAATGTAAAGTCAATTCCTACTTTTTTTTTCACTATATTGCAGAAAGTCCTTTATAAATAATTTTCATTCATTTTTTAAGTTTATCTGGCGCCATCTATTGGTAGATATATGAAACTTAAATCTAAAGAAAACTAAAATTAATTAATTAAATTTAATTACTGAATTAATATTTGAAAAACTGTATTAACATCAAGTGTCATCCACTACAAGTTCAAAAAAACGTATTTGGACTTGTGTGGATGAATAAAAAGTATTTTATTAACGATTGAAAATTTGAACAAGATATATATAGGGAGAGTGTGAGCTAATAGAAGGAATTTTTTTTTCAATAAAAATGCATGTTTTATAGGTTTTTTACTTTGTCAGTTTTTAAATTTTGTGTGTATGTGTGTGTGTATATATATACATAATATTAATTACTTAAAAACAATAATTAAAAGTATGTGCATTGTTTATATAAAAATATATTTTAATGCTTGCTAGCAAACATGACCTGGCATTGTTCAAATTACGTTAAAATAATACAATAACATCCAAAGAAAAATAAATATATAATCGGCTGGGCCGATATACAGGTTACCCATAAAATTAAGAATTTAAAGTAAGAGCAAAACATGTAACAGTAGACTTAAAAAATAAAAACATTAGAATTCCGAACGATTTATTTTTCTTGAAAAATCTCATTTTCACCTTGAAATAAATTCATCTTTGCTTTCACCGGACGATTTTTTAGAACAACTTTACAATATTTAATTACATAATTATTAACTCGTGAAAGGGAATTAAAATATTATGCATAAGAATCACGGAAGAAATTTTAATAAACAAACAAGAATAACTAGTCAAAGAAGTTTAAAATAAATAAACCAATAAGAAATGTTTAAGGAGGTCAAGGACACGAAAACAGTGATCCAGGAAACGAAAAATTCTGTCTCTCGAAAACAATACCTATAATTTTATGGCTAATAAACATATTCTGTAAGGAAATAATTTCAAAGTTTTAAAATTCAAAATTCAAAATCTTTTAAAGCAAACAGAGAATATATAATTGTACTGGAGTTAGTTATTTCATACGTATATGAAATCAGGAAATTGATTAAAAATAAAGATAATATTTGTCATCAATTTTAAATATTATCATATAAAAATTAGCTAAAATAAATAAAATCATTAAATCTGTCATACGAAAAATACCAAGTGATATGAATATTAATCAAGCTTCAAATAAATATATTAAAATAAAGGAAAACCATGAACGTCGTAAAAACAAATTATAAATGTTATAAAAAAAATGAACGTTAATAAGAATATTTAAAATGGATAAAAAGTAAAATAATTATGTTTTTATTGAAAATGAAGAGAATTGAATTGAATTGAATTTATTATGAAATTATTTAACAAAATATTAGCGATTGAATTATTTTTTTTTTTTAGGGAAATGTTAATTAATAATAATTAAATAATATTGCTTCGTTAATAAAATAATATAGTAATAGAAAATGAATTACTTACAAATTAATTTCGAATATAAAACTTTAAAAATTTTTTTGTCATTTATAATATAATAATTTGGAATATTGCTTCGTAGCTAACAGATTCTTTCTTTTTAATTCGATTTTGTATTTAAATTATTGTTAAATGAAAATTTTAAGTTATCTTATTAAAAGAATAAAGCGCTCTGGCGCTCGGAGTCACTGGCTTCGGGTTCGAGTCCCATGGATGCTTATAGAGGTTCGAAATCCACTTTAAACCGTAGGTCTTGGTCTTATATGATTGTTGGGCGTACGACTGACAACCCTACCCTGTAAAAAGAAATTCTTCCTGTCCCGAAATTTGCCAGTAAGCAGAAGAACCTTGGTCCACTATGAGCTGTAGTGCCAGGAAGTTAATTATTAAAAGATTAAAAATAAAATAATTATTTTTATTTAATTATATTCTAAATAAATTTTAAAAAATCGTTTGCCGAAAATTATCATACAAACATTTATTTAAAATACGTTTTTATTAAAACGCAATGATGGGGGAAAAAACCCTTTCACTTTCATTAATAAGTAACAAATAACTTATGCAAAAAGAAATATAAAAAAAATTTTTCCTTTGCATTTGCTCGGACATATATTTGAAAAACCAAATACTGATACAAATGCTTTGAATCAAAGCTCTTTAGTTCATAAACTCACTCTAATTAAACTATAAAACCAATAATCGTTGTCATTGTTTGCTTATACTTCCATATCATTGGTTTAAAAAAATTTAAGACGCCTACAAAGAGAATGACGTAAATTTATTGGGTGGTCTTACAATAAATTTTAACCATTTATCGTTTTTTCAATCATAAGAGGCTGTCGTTAAAGTTTATATTGACTCTAAATGGTATAACTACGATAAATAAATATTTAATTATTATAATTTAAATAAAAACTTTAATTATTTTTGTTATTTAAATCGCGATTTATCAAATATTTCTTGCTTTTTTCTTAGTAATCATAACAAGAAGAAAGTTACAAAATGTTAAAAATATTTTTGTTTAAAAATGTCAAGTTCCATAATTATGCAACAGATGGCGCTACAAGCAAAAATATGAACTTATTTTAGAGAAATAAATTTTGAAATCAGTTTTGACAGCCACGTCACGAGTAAATGAGGACTGATTGCAAGTCGGTTTTCAAAACGTGATCTTTCATTTTTTTTTTTAAATCATTCATTTATATGATTTATATTCTTCCATTTTTTTATTGATTTGGAAAAACATTTATTTCTGATCTTCGTGACAGATTGAAGAAAACTAATCCGGAATTTATGGCATCTAGCTTCTTGAATTCATTTTTAAAAAAAAAAATCCAGTTTAACACTTTTCGCGATTTTATCAGCTGTAGATTTGAATTAAGATTTCATTTATTGATTGTTGATTAATTTTAAATTATCAATTGAAAAGCCTTAACTGCATTATGAGTTATGATTAGTGGCTTTTATGCAAATGATTGAATTCTTCAGAGTTCTGTTTCGAAAATACAATTAGATCAAAAGTAAGGAAAGATAGATTGAAGAAGTTTTATCTTTAAAATAAATTAAAAAAAATATTTCATCTAGAATATTTTGGTATTGTTTGATAGCTATCTGGAAATAAAAAAGTAATTTCTCAAGTCATTTTTAAGTAAATGATGTTCTTTTTCAATTATAAATAAAAAAATGAGCATTTGGTAAAACTCCTTAATTTGTTTTATTTTTATATGAATTTTAAATATTTTTATTTTTTGTAAATGAATATAAACAATATTTGAAATTTATAAGAATTATCAAATTAATTGATGTAAATTTTTTTAATTAAATAAGGTGCAATATTCTGTATTACTTTTAATTAGTGAAAGTTAAAATATATAATATTGAAATATATTTTTAAGTATATAATATTGAAATGTATTTTTATTTTAAAATATATTTTAAAAATCCAAATTAAGTTATAATTTAATTAAGGAGTTGAAATTAACTGTTACACCCATGAAAATTTAGTTGCATTTAAAAAAATATAATCTGAAAATAATAAATTTTAAAGTTATATAAAAATAAAAAAATTTTCACTTATTTTAAAATCTCAAATTAATAATTTGAAATCCTTCCAATAAAAAAATTCAAAATTATGCAATTCCTTAAATGAGATACTTTTCAAAAATTTTTAATAGTATAAAATCAACAATTGTAGAAAACCTATTAGATTAGTCATTCCTAGAGTAAAAGCAGAGGTTTTTGTTAGCTGCATATTTTTTCTACTTGTTTTCACCATTATAGAAACTATGAAGTGATTTATACCCAAATGAAAAACACAAGAAAAAGAAAAGAAAAAGAAATCCTATGAATACCACAACACAGTCGATGTCTATACTATGTCAGAAAAAACCCACCAAGTTGAGAAGAGAGACAAAAATTCTCATTTGATGCTATCATGTGATAATAATGTCAATGTCAATCAATGTGCCATAACAATGTGCCATTTGGCATCCATAACAATGTGCTAAGAAACAATGTGAAATGAATGACCCATGAAAATTTAGCTGCATTTTAAAAATTATAATTTGAAAAAATAAATTTTTAAATGATATAACAATAACGTTTTTTTCTCTTATTATGAAATCTCAAATTAATAATTTAGAATCATTTCATTGAAGATCAAAAATTCTGCAATTCTTTAAATGAGACACTTTTCAAAAAATGTTTAATATTTTTATGATGTGAAAGGAAAGAAATCGGCAATTGTAGAAAACCTATTAGATTAATAATTCCTAGGAGTAAAAAAGCAACAGTTTTTGTTATCTGTATTTTCCTACTTGTTTTCACTATTATACAAGCTATGATGTGATTTATAATCGAATGAAAAACCACAAGACACATATAGACCAACATCGAAAAAAAAAGAAAAAAAAAAATCCTATAAATACCACAACTCATTAGCTGTCTATACTATGTCAGAAAAAAATATCATTTTGAAAAAGAAAAAAATTCTCACTTGATACTGTTATGTGATAATAATGTCAATCACTTGATGTGTGGCATTAATTGAAGTTTTAATTTTCATCCCGATTCTCTACAAAAACAATTATCTTTTACTTGGCATCCATAACAATGCGCTACTTTGCTAATCTATAATAATTTAATAATGCTAATCCATAAAGCAGTGGGTTGGTATCAGATCCAAGCCAGAAACAAATGAATGACCCATGAAAACTTAGCTGCATTTAAAAATTATAATCCGAAAATAATAAATTTTTAAAGTTATATAACAATAACATTTATCTCACAAATCTCAAATTAATAATATAGAATCACTTCATTAAAGATCGAAATTTTGCAAATCCTTACTTTCAAAAATATTTAATATTTTTGAAGAGTCAAGATATGAATGAAAAAAGCAGGTATGAATGCAATTCAGATATGAATGCAATCAGCAATTGTAGAAAACCTATTAGATTAATCATTCCAACGTGTAAAAAAGCAACGGTTTTTGTTCGCTGTATATTTTTTCCCTACTTGTTTTCCCATCATAGGAGCTATGAAGTGATTTATATTAGAATGAAAAACACAAAACACCGACAGACCTACATCGACAGAAAAAAAAAAAAATCCTATGAATACCACAACTCATTCGCTGTCTATACTATGTTAGAAAAAATATAACTAGTAAAGGTGAAAAAGAAAAAAACATTCTCACTTAATGCTGACATGTGATAATAATGTCAATCACGTGTTGTGGCATCCATTCAAGTCTAATTTTCATCCCGATTCTCTACAAAAACAATTATCTCTTACTTGGCATCCATAATAATGGGCTACTTTGCTAATCTATAATAATTTAATAATGCTAATCCATAAATCAGTAAATGGTATCAGATCTAAGGCAGAGACAAATGAATGATCCATGAAAACTAGCTGCCTTTTAAAAATTATTATCTCAAAATAATAAATTTTAAATTTATATAAAAATAATTTTTTTTTACTTATTTTGAAATCTCAAATTAATAGTTTAGAATCACTTTATTAAAGATCGAAATTCTGCAAATCCTTAAATGGGATACTTTCAGAAATATTTAATATTTTTGAAGAGTCAAGATATGAATGAAAAAAGCAGATATGAATGAAAAAGCAGACATGAATGAAAAATCAGATATGAATGCAATTCCAGATATAAATGCAATCAGCAATTGTAGAAAACCTATTAGATTAATCATTCCTACGTGTAAAAAGCAACGGTTTTTGTTCGTTGTATATTTTTTCCCTACTTGTTTTCCCCATCATAGGAGCTATGAAGTGATTTATATTAGAATGAAAAACACAAAACACCGACAGACCTACATCGACAGAAAGAAAAAAAAATCCTATGAATACCACAACTCATTCGCTGTCTATACTATGTTAGAAAAAAATATATAACAAGTAAAGGTGAAAAAGAAAAAACATTCTCACTTGATGCTGACATGTGATAATAATGTCAATCACGTGTTGTGGCATCCATTGAAGTCTAATTTTCATCCCGATTCTCCACAAAACAATTATCTTTTACCTGGCATCCATAACAATGTGCTAATTTAATCATCCATAAATCAGTAGGTGGTATCAGATCCAAGGCACAGACTTGTCAGTAAGGCTTGATATATGACTCCCTAGGTATTATTAAGAAGCATCAATGGGTCGTAAGTGTGATTTGTCGTAATTTAATACTACTTCAGGTTGATATCAGTCCAGATAAATCTTTATGAGTGTCAAGTGAAGAATCAAAATGGTGATCTATCATCTTGAATCGTCCATTACAACTGGATCTGAGAAATATTTATTGTTTAAAAACTTCATTTTCTTTGTGGTTAATTTAGGACGCATTTTTGGACGAAATTGGCATATCGAAAAATGTTTTATTTATTGCTAATTTCATCATACTTTCTACACTGTATCTATTTTAATTTTACCTACAATTGATCATATCTGTTTAATCGTATCATATATCAGATACCGTATTTTGCATTGAATGAAATATCGTTTAGCGGGCTTGAAATATTTCAATACTGAAATTGACTTAACATATGCATGTGAAACTAAGTTAGTATGTATCATATGTTATTAGCATTTATGTCCCTATGTAAATCTAAACATAAATCATATATTATTAGCATTTACAAACTCTCCATTTGCACATATATTATTAGCATCTGCAACCCTTTATTTATTCAAAATATTAAGTAACTGCTTAAAAAACCCGTGATAAACTAGTACAACATGTATATTTGAGAATATAAACAAATTAAACCAAAATTACGTGTAGTATTTTTTTTTTTTCCAGAATTGACATTTATAATTTTTTCAAATAGATAGGTCAATTAAAAAGCAAGTCAAGTTGACGGGTTTTAAATGTCTCCGTTGTAAAACTGAAACACCCACTTAATAAAAAAAGAAAGATTATCGCTAATGGTGTTAAGACTAGTTTTCATTGACCAACAATTTCTGCTTAGTAGAAAGTTGGTTGGTTGTAATTAATTTAGGAACGCATTTTGGGCGAAATTAACATATCAAAAGTTTTTACTTATTTCTAATTTCATCATATTTTCTACACTGCACCTATTTTAATTTTATGTACAACTGATCATATCTGTTTAATCGGATCATATATCAGATACCGTATTTTGCGTTAAATGAAATATCGTTTAGTGGGCTTGAAATATTTCAACATTCGTTTTCAATACTGGAATTGACTTAATATATGCATGTGAAACTAAGTTAGTATGTATCATATGTTATTAGCATTTATATTTCTATGTAAATCTAAACATAAATCATATATTATTAGCATTTATAAATCTTCATTTACTCATATATTATTAGCGTCTATAACCCTTTTATTTATTCAAAATAATAAGTAACTAGCAAACAAACAAACAAAAAACAACGCGATAAACTAGTAAAACAGACATATTTGGGAAAATCAAAAAAAAAAATTGTATAATCAAAATAAACCAAAATTTACTTGTAGTATTTTTTTTTTCCTTCAAAATTGGCATTTATAATTTTATCAGATAAATAGGTCAATTAAAAGCAAGTCAAGTTGACGAGATAAAATAGCTTCCGTTGTAAAAACGAAACACCCTCTAAATAATAACAATAATAATAAAGAATTATTACGAATGGTGTTTCCATTGACCTGCTTAGTAGAAATTTTAGCTGATTTCCCCCGCCCCCAAAAAATTCTTTAATCCCTTTTATTTTCTATTTTATCATCATAATTTTTAACCTTACTCAAAAAAATATAATCAGAAATAAATTTTTGAAGCATATTTTTTTTTTTCTTACTTTTCCTTTTATTATTTTTGGCATAAAAGTTTATAAAAGTAGCGTTTAAAATTAGGTAACACATTTTAATTTTTCATTTGCCAGATTTTAAATAATTTGAGCACCTTAAATTGCCATTATTTCAGCTTTGAACAGTGTGAAAAGCATTGATTTGAATTTAAAAAGGGTTCATACCATTTGAACAGTTATTTAATTTATCTCTTAGTCATTTATTGACACTACTATTTTAATAGTTAGTGAAGATCATAAATTAGAATCATATATGGATACTTTTATTCCTTAATTTCTCATTAGTTAATGTATCAAACTTGCCAGCTCTGAAGCTTCTCAGTTTGCCATGGATTCTCGTAGATCACATTGACTAGACTACGAATTCGAAGAATCGATGGGACAAGTGGGTGAATAAATTTTTCTCGTTCTATTACATCACTTCCAATTTGTCTTCCTGGCAGGGGAAGAATGTGACCCCACTTACAGCCCTTCTTCCCGTATTATTACTCTATGAATCTTCCAGCGATAAAACCATTTCCTTTGGGTTGCTACGACATTCTTCGCTGTAGTATCTTTTGGGTGTTTCATGCTACACGCATACTTCTAAAGAAAGCTCACTGTCTGTCTGTTAATGTGTCTTGGTAACTAAATAAATAAAACTAGATTTGAAATTCATTTATGTTTTAGTTGCTGGTAGAGATTTTACTAGAAATAACTAAAAACAATTCAAAATAAGACACAGCACAATTGAATTGATAACCATGGTGTAAATGACGATAGCAATACGAGTTTCATATTTCTAAAACTCATATATACTCTTATGGGCCTTTCCGTATTTCTAAAATTCATATATATTCTAATGGGTCTTTTACATATTTCTGCGATCGCCAAGAATCTCATGTTCACTCATGGTAATAATAATGATGCATCTGTAAATAATTATGATTTTCTTTTCGGTGGTTTTTTTTTCTGGAAGTAATTGAAGTGGTCAATTAATTTATGGCAATATTTTGTCATGGGAAATAGAGCTGTGTTATTTTATTACATGGTGTAAATCAAGAAAGAAAAAAATCTCTATCTTTGTTACTTAATCATTTATATATACTTTAGGTAAATTATATATATACCACTTTAGGCTAATTAGACCGGGACATACAGTTTAATGTGGATTCCGATCCACTAACAAACATCCATGCCATCGTCAGGTTTTGAACCTGAAGCCTGTGGTACCAAAGGCCAGAGCGTTAACCAACTAGCCATCAAGCCCTTTTTTTTGTAGAATCCACCAACCTCTTCCTATAACAATATCAAATCGCACACAATAGAAAAAATAAGGAACAATTTAAAAGTTATTTTTAAAAAAAAAAACTATGAGATATGGTAAACACGGATATAGTAGAATGTGAAATTATAAAAACATTCAACTCATGCAAACATTGCTTTCCTACTGAAATTATTCTGATCGATTCAAATGAATTTGAATAATTGCAATTATTTTATAATTTTAAAAAAAAAATATCCGAGGTAAATATTAAAAGGAATTTTCTTTGCCGTTATATCATCTGAATTTAACAAAGCTTTTAAAATATGAGAGAATTATACTTATTTGAATTTGCATTTTCATGATATAAAAAAGGAAATGCTTTTATGATTTTACACTTTAGAAAGAACATTCAGAATTATTTTTGACGAAATTTCTTTAGGAAAAGTAATAAAAATTAACATAAAAAAGTTTTTTTCCCAAAACTTAAGAAGAAAAATTACATTGAAATTTTAATTCCAATGAATATTCTTATTTTGTCAATAATAACTAATTCTCTAATATTTTTTAAGGATAAGGACAAAAAAAAAAAAATATTGAAATATATTTTTTCAACAAATTTATCTTCGGCATAGCTAGGATAATTTTTAAATATGTCTCACGTTTTTATATGATTGATAGGTTAACGTAAATAATAAAGCTACAAATAAAATTTCGTTAACAGTAATTATCATTTGATTATATGTTATTAAAAATAAACCTAAGAATAAAATTTGACAGCTGATTGTGATCCCATTTCTGATTAATAATAAAATTATGTGTGGATTATCAACATCTGTTTGAATTAATAATACCGAAATAATGAATAAAATTGGTATATTATTAAAGCTCTATTTATACAAAATGCAATACAAGATAACAAAAAATATTAGAATAGTTAAATAAAATATTTAAACTAATTCATTGAATAAATTAGGTCATTTACAGCCCGAAAGATTTTTAATTTATACAAAACAAAATTTACAAGTTTCAAATAATACATGTCAATGCTTTTTACATCGAAATAATTTGCATTCATTTCAAAAAGATGTCACGAATTTCTCACACTAATTGAAATAAAAACCTTAGAAGCTTTTATGTGATGAAAAACAATAGTAGAATTGTGATAAATCCTGACAGTTCAATAGCAAAGTGGAGGTTATATGAATTCCTAATTCAGAAATCGTGATTCCTTTAACCAAACTACTTAAGGTTTCCATTTGGTTTTACAGTTAGAAAAGCATATTATAAATATATATGTAATCTTCATAAAGATATTAATAAATATGTTTCCATCGTCTTCCTTACGTATTCAGCTGTAATACTATCCAAAATACTTATTTAATTTTACATAGATTTATTGAATTTAAAAGATATTTCTTTTTTATTTTTATTAATTTTAGAAGGGGGATTGGTGGACATTACTTTTTTAAAAATTAAATTCCAGCAAGTTATCTCTGAACCGTTAGTGAAAACATAAGCAGGAGTGACTATAGGTAACACTAAAATTTTCAGAACTACATGTCAGATTTTCTGAGAATGTAGGAGAAACAGATTAAATTAGACAAACTAATATGTTAATGTTGTTTGTTAATCTAACATGTTAATCTTTTATTTGTTAATCTAATTTAATCTCTATGAGATATAAATTGTTTCACATACAGTTTATTATTTTTATTTTATCCTATCCTGGTAGATCCTGTTAATTCTAGTAGATTAGTATTAATCCTAGTAATTCCTAGTATCCTATTTGTTTCACCTCCCACCTACCTTTAAGAAAAATTGCAATAGAAAACCCTATTACATTTAATATATATTTTAATCCCATATTTGTATATATATAAATTTTTATCCTATATTATATAAAGTACATATTTTTAAACATATTTGTTCAAAAAGATAGAAAAAATCAGAAAAGACAGATTTCAGGGAGGATAAAGAATTTTTCGAATGATAACATGATGAATTTTCAAAATTGATGAAATCAAATTTCGAAATTATCTTAAATTTCTGAACACAGTCACTTTCTATATCTTTTACGCATTTGAGAGTTGAATTGCAAAAATGAAATTCGATGTTATCTTAAATAATTTTTTAGACGAATTTAAGATTATTTGAAAATAGATTTAGTTCAGTATAAGATTCACTCAGGCTTTATTAATATTTTGTCAGCATTTTGTTTTTTCTTTTTTTGGGGGAGGGGGTAAAGAACTTCGTTCTGGAACATTAAATCTATTCTACCTTCCAAACATTTATGTCGTTTTGAAGCTTAGATAAAAATCGTCTACTACTTCCACAGCCTGAAGACAGTGTTCTTCACTGGTTGTCGTATGAAGAGCATTTTTTTTTATTTATTTTTCTCTAAGTGGAAGATAATTTCTCGAGATTACACCTTTGTAACATAAATATAATAAAGTTGCAAATAAATTAATAAAAAGAAAAGTATTTCATGTCATCACCTAGATATTAACTACAAAAACAATAAAGATAAAACAAAGTTGTATTTTTAGAGTAATGAGTCTGTGAAAGGAATTTATGTTTCTATAGTTTTATTTTCCATTTCATTGCTGTTCCAACATATAATGTGTAAATGCAAAAATTTCAAAGTTACTTCATAGTAAATCCATAAAACTTGAATAAGCACAAAAAATATCATTTATCAGTCTTTTGTTTATTAATTTATGATTTTCGAATATACTCAGAAATGTATCAGAAATCATAAATGTTGCTAGCAAAAGTGGAATGGGGTGTACAAACTTGAATAAAAGTCTTATTATTTCATTGTTACATTAATCATTTTATGTGCTATCGAAAATAAAATTAAAGAAATTGCATCGTCGTTCAATCTGTTAAGTATTAACGTAGAAGCAAAAGTAAAAATTACTGCAAGAGTAAATATTTTATTTTTTTAATTAATTGGCTAATTTATTTTATTTTAATGAAGAATCTATTCTTGATTTTGCGCAAAATTTTATGGGAACCCAATAAATAACGGACTAAAAACGCAATCTTTCAACAAGTTTTTGAGAACAGTATCCTTGAAGACACAATAATTTCTGAGGTTCAAACCTATGTCCTATTTTTCTCAAGAATTAATAAAATATAATTATTTAAAACAAACTCTTACATGCCACCCTTGCTGTTTTTGTTCAAAATTTATTACGAACCCTATCAGGTAGATTTATTTTCTTCCGGCAACATAACTATTATTACCTTTTCTAAAGGTTTCTCAGTTTTTTAATTTTTTTCATTTTTTCAGGTAGCAGTGTTGCAGACATTGAAAAATGTAATTAAGACTTATTAAAAATGGATTTTTTTCAAAAAGAAATTACTTTTTAGAACGTCGTATCCGAAGTTTTGTTAACTGAGTTTCATTTATTAATCTCAAATTAAACGCTCTGTGGCGAATTCCGGAACGCGTTAATTGTGGAAACCTACAGGCAAATAAATTACTCTTGTCTAAAACCCAATCTAAATGATTGTTCTCTTCCGAGATTGATGAAGCAGAAACGCCTACGAGCCAGCATTGGTGAGGGAAATTATCTCAGGTTATTAAAGCAGATTTTCTCAGCATATTTCGCTTCAAAACGTTGCTGTTAACCGTATCATTTGCCGTCACCATCCAGAGTGTATCATTAATTTGGGTATGTCTTTGAAAAATAAATGCACGCCTCGTACTTTTCGGTAAGATCACCATTTTCTAATGAGTGGAATGTAGTATTATTTTAATGCTCAGCATTTCAAAGTTGTAAATATTTGAGCAGAGAAACTATTACATTTGGGTGTTGACGTAGGAAGGACTTTCTTAGTGTTATTTTTCTAGTGTTAATATGTTCCTAATTACTTGTCTTCTGATGATCCGCACCCAACAAATGAACTATAAAATTATGATCAACCTTGAGTTTTTCGTTGGTAGTTTAATATTCACCAAGAATTACGAATGATCGATTAAAAACCCAATTTGCAATTGATGAGATTCTAACTGACTACTACTATGCAATGATGGATGTCTAATAATGGCATAAATGAAATATGCCTGTATTTGGCTATGCCTGAAATTTTATCCATTCACCAACAATTTAAGATTTATCAGGGGTACAGAAGATTCATATTGCCATAACAATTATTTTTGTTGAATATAAAATGAATTTTATAATGCAATTTCTTCATTTGGGGCTTGATGGCCAAGTGACTAGCGCTCTGGAGCTGGATGCCAAAGATTTCGAGGTCGAGTCCCGCCGTTGTCATGAATGTTTGTAGTGGTTGGGTCCACTTTTTAAACTATAGATCCCTATCTAATATGACTGTTGGCTTTGGGGCTGACAACCCTATCCTGTAAAAAAGGAGCATCTCGTTTCGGAATCGCCAGCATGCAGACAGTCTTACCCACCATGGGACTGTTGCCATTGAAGAAGAGTTTCTTTTTATTTAAAGACAAAATAATTTTTTCCATCTTAAAATGCATCATTATTATTACATTTCTGAATGCAATATCGTTATCATTGCATTTAGAATTTCTCATTATTTTAGCTTCTTAAATAAAACCATAATAAATGATAAGTCTATGAAAATAATGAAAAAATCTGATTGAAATTTCGAAAAGAAAAATAAATTAAGGCAAAAAATTTTAATAAATATCTTGACACCTATTTTTTCTTCAATTGAATTATTATTTTTTAGTTCCATGTCTAACCTTTACGATTATTTTCTGGAATAACATATTATATATAAGCCGTTTAATTAAAATTCTATAATAGATATAGAAAATTATCGATAAGGAGGTGGCAGAAGACAAACACATGTGTCAACAATGCCCACGAACCAGAATCGATTAAATTTCGAAAAGTATTACTTATCCTAGAATGTCTCATAAGTAAATCTTATGAAATATAATCGATTCAGTTTTATAGTAAACATATTTCAACTTTTAAAAATAATACTTAAATCATGTGTAACTAAACCATATTGAAGAATTGACAATCATTCGTTTGATAAACAGCTTAAAAATAAGAATGCTACTAGAAATAGCATTAAAATGATTTAAGCCATCTTTATTTTAAATATGTTCACACCAGAATAAGGAATAGTTTTAAGTTTCATCACAGCATTCTCTCTGATTGAAAGATGTTTTGAATATGTATTGGCATGCAGTTCATTTAAATTTTTATTTATTACCCATCAGACAGAAGAACTAATTAGCAGTATTTAATTTCAATTCTTGGAAGGATAACAGTCACTTTCTTTAATTCTTATCCCTTAGGTTGCCATTACCTTGAAAATATTATATTTTGATTATATACAACACTGATTCTCACAACAAGGCTTGGCTCTAACACGATTCAACAATTGGGAATATTCCCTATAATAACATGTTTTAAAATTAGGGAAACCCTGTACAAAGATATGAAGGTAGCATTTAAGAGCAAACGCTTCTTTTTAATATTTTTTGTTAGAGGTTGTTTGATATATCATGTCTGCATACAGAATCATAGAACTTATAAGAAATTTAAGATCATTTTCCTTGAGCAGTATTAATATACCCTTGGACTTGCACCGTTTTTCTTTTTAATATATATTTACACGGACCAAACTTTGGA
>BPLR01008121.1:0-117217 GCA_021605095.1 Caerostris extrusa | reverse complement strand
TAAATGCAATAAAAAATGGCGGAAAACAACCTGAGAAATCCAAAAGATTTAAATTTTGTCTGCATACATTCAACGAGTCATATTACACAAATTATATAATTCATATTAAACGACTAAATTTAAAAAGCATAATATGGTGTGACCTGATAACCTATGCAAAAGAGTCCCATAATTAAATGGTTTTTAAGAAAGTATTATATAAATTTTAAAACAAGGGACAAAAGCATATTTAGTTGGCCAATCGAAATAAATGAAAGATAGATTTATTAAAATAGATAGCAAATATTATTATTGCAAATAAAAAAGTATTCAAAAGGAAACTTTAGTATCTACGCTATGTTTTATTATTAATATTGTTATTATTATTTATCTTCATGAAGGAAAGTTTTTATCATTCAACGCATACCAATACAAAAATATTACTGAAACATATGTATATAAATATATATAAAAATATATATATACTCTTATAATTATATTACATACCACTCCATGATTAAAAATCAAACTAACATGGTGAATCAAATAAAAATGAATACATATAAAACAACTATAAAGATAGAATATATAATATAATATATGACAGATATAAGGCGCAATATAAACGATATGTAGCATAAGGTCCTAATAGTATATATATATTAATATATATATATATATAATGTATATATATATATCTATATATTTATATATATATATTTTGGAAGGAAATGTTTCCACATAGAAAACGTTCATGTAATTTCTATATTATATTTTTTCGACTAATGCATGTTTATTTTGAGTCAGGAAAGAATAAATTATTTTTTATTATAAAATTGTTTATTTTTATTAATAAATTATTTTATTATTTTGAGTCAGAAATTATTAATATGCAGTTTCGGTTCATACCTTTGATTCAGAATATAAATTGTTCGCCAAATTAAAACTTCTGTTTGATAGATATTTAAATAAGGACGTTGAATTTCAGAATATTTAACCAAAAATAACTTAATAGCTTCATTTAATACTGGTAATCAATTTTATGAACCTGCATTTCATTAATGATTATTCGAAAAGGGAACAATTTACTGATCATTAAGCTTAATTATCTCTTAACTCAGGAACGTAAGCAATTGTTAAGAACGTTAATAAATCTTCAAATGGTTAGAAAAACCTCAAAGTAATTAACAGCAGGCTAAACGGAAAAATGCAATAATTAAAACTGAGATAGCAAAAAATGATTCCACAAATTAAGACAATTATGATTCGATGAAAAAATATTTTCAGCGCTTAGAAATCGTTTTATTAATTTTGCAGTAAACGAAATGATTCAAGGTTGATAGTTCACATATCAATTATTTTAAATAAATATTTCTTAGCAGTTGCATGGAATTTAAATTAAGCAAGGTAGCTATAGAAAACAGAAACTCTTTAATTAATTTGCAATAGAATTCACGAATTAATTTATTTACAAATAAAAATGAAACCATTAGTTGAAGTTAATTAAGTTAATTCAGTTGGAACAATTAGAACAACAGAATTCTCAGTCAAATTAAGTTATTTTTAAAATATTTGAAAAAAAATTATAAATAATAAATTTTGAATGTAAAATATCTGAAGAATTCAATATTGAAATTGTTTCTATTTATTGATTAAATTTAATCATTAGTTCATGAACTTAATTATTAGTTTATGTCTTACTATTTTTTAACCTTATCTCAGTAGAAAATTCAAGTTAAAAGTATTATTAAGGCAAAATATAACCAATTATGATAATTGGATGAATTTAGTTTAATCTTGGTTAGTTTTTATAAGATGAATAAATGTAATCTTTATAACCAGTTGATTTTTAGCAATTTTTTTTTTTTTGATATCTACTAGACCAAAGTATTTACAAAGCAATGAATAAGAAAAATGCCCTGAGATATTCATCAAAAACTAATTACCATATCAATATGTTTCAAAAGTATTATTTCAAGTAGTTATAAGTCTGGATAAATTTAATGTTACTTATTGCAAAGAGGAAAATGAATCAGTAGGAATTCTCGGAATGATTAGGAAGAATTTTTGTCTTGGTGGATAAATAATCAAATATGATTAATATAGTAACTAAGTAACTAGATGTAATTAACTAAATATACTTATTTGATTAATACGATAAAAGCATTAACTATTATATGATGTCTAAAACAATTTAACAGTTGTTATAGGAAAAGTCAAATATTCTCAAAATTCTTGGACTAATATAATGGAAATACTAATAGAATTGTTTGGTAAAATAATGTTTCTATAAAAAGTAGGATAAACATTTAATCATCAAATAAAGATGAGCAAGCTATATCCGTGCAGCACAATTTTGCTAAGTACCTGTTTCGTTTCTAACACAATTCAAGAACGGAGAAATTTCCAAGTATAAAATTTCTGAAAATATTTTTAAGATTCAAGAAAAACCACGTGCAACATAAAGCATAAAAAATTTTAAGAGCTTAATATTTTTATTAGAACGTTTATGTCATATCAAACCTCGCAAAGTTTAATATTTTAAATTAATTTTTGTTTGTGAAATTTCTTGTATATACTGCGGTGTGTGTTTTTAAAATATAATGTTACAAAGTGTATATTCTTATATTCTTAAGAGTAAAAATATTTTAAAGAATGTATTAATAAATTTTTTAAAGCGATTTCAACTTACTGAAGCCTTTTAAAAAAAGAATATTAATACGAATTTTTTAAAAATAATATATATTCAACAATAAAGACATATATAAATAATGAAAATAACATGTGATATATGAATATATTGTTATTGCAACAAATATTACATATATTCAACATTTCTTTAAAATGAACATATATTACAATGTTTTTTGAAAGCATTATTATTATTACAATAAATGTATATTTAAAAAGAGGCTTAAAATAAGGTGAATTATATTTTTATTTTATGATTTTCAACAATTAATCCCTGTTTTCAATAATAAGACTTATTTACAACAATGAAATACTTTTGTATAATATAGACCATATATATATGGAATGATTGATATAAAAATATAAATATACTATTGTTGTTACAAATATTTATTTTAATATTTTTTTATTTTATGATTTTCGGTGCTTAATCTTAATATTATTTCTTCGTTTCAACAATACATTTTTACGCTAATATCATCCATATTATATGGAGGACTTATGTTTTCAAAAAAAAAAAAAAAAATGATTCATTTAGATCTTTTAAGAGAATGGATTTTAGAAAAATTATGGGGAAATGAAAAATGCAGTTCCTTCTAAAAGATTATGAAATATTGTTAAATTATATTTTTTTACTCTTAAGAATACACTAAGTAACATTCAAAAAATACACACCACGACACCACCAATAGATTTAATAAAATAGACTCCATGGTACATTAAAAATTTCACAAACAAAATTAATTAAAACACTGAAACATTTTTAAAAAGAAAAAAAAAACATGTGATATGAATATATATGTTGTACAACAATAAAATATATTCAATATATATTTACAACAATAACATATATTCAACATGTGATATATATATATACACCAATTATATTCGACATTGTAATACAAACATTTATTTTAATTAAAAAAAATCACGATATTTTTATTTTACTGATTTTCGGTGTTTAATCCTGTTTTTTATATTATTTCTTCATTTCGTATAAGATGAAATATTTTACGATAATATAGACCCATATTATAAATGGAATGATTGATCTCTAAAAATAATATCATTTGTTCATTCTGATGATAATATTTTTTTTTTAAAAAAATTTGAAATAAGCTTTAAGCTACAGAAGGATTTAGTTTTCAAAAAAAATGATTCATTAGAAAGAGAATGGAAAAAAAGAAATATGGGAAAAAAAAACAGTTCCTAGGCACCAGATCTAAACAGATTATGAAATATTGTTAAATTATATTTTTACTCTTTTAAGAATACACACTCAGTAACATTTAAAAATAGACACCACGACACCACCAATGGACTTAATAAAATAGACACCATGGTACATTAAGAAATTTCACAAACAAAATTAATTAAAAAACACTGAAGCATTTTTAAAAAAAAAAAACATGTGATATGAATATATATATTGTACAACAATAAAATATATTCAATATATATTACAACAATAACATATATTCAATATATATATACAACAATAACATATATTCAACATGTATATACAACAATAACATATATTCAATTGATTGTAATATATGCTATTATATTAATTAAAAAAATCAAAAAAACACGATATTTTTATTTTATGATTTTCGGTGTTTAATCTTGTTTTTGTATTATTTCTTCGTTTCGTATAGATGAAATATTTTACGATAATATAGACCATATCATATGGAATCATAGATCTAATAATAATATCATTTGTTCAGTTCTGATGATTAATTTCCCTTTAAAGTAAAATTTGAAATCAGCTTTAAGCTACAGAAGGATTTATTTTTCAAAAAAATGATTCATTAGAAAGATAATGGAAATGATATGGGAAAAAAGGAGTTCTCTAGGCACCAGGATCTAAAAGATTATGAAATTTTAAAAACGGCTCCCACTCATCACTTTAACGTTAAAAGTACCTGAGCGATGAGTTCGTATTGATCGAAAGATATAAATAGAACGTTTGACTAAGTCCACTAATGCTTCAATTTTTGCCACGATAACTCATAAGTTTATCATGGATTTTTCGCTACAGTAAAGAAATAATGGAAAATCTTTTGAGCTCTATTCGATCTACTGGTTATCTGCTTTATTTTGGAGCAGTGTTTATTGGTATTTTATAAAAATAAGAATAATTGTTCATAATTCAATTTCATCAGGTTTTCTATACGATCAACTGGTTTTCGTAATACATAAATTGTAAATTTATAATTCTAAAAATTAACATCTATAAAAATATTTAAAAATATAATCATACATAGAATTAAAACAAAAAAAATGAAAGATAATTATTATTAAGAAATGTCTGGAAATTTTTGTCCTATCTTTTTTAACTAGATAGATAATCATATAAATTTTACATTACTTACAATATTTAAAAATTTTTAATAATAACTAAATAAGAATTTAAATGCATTACAATTTGAAAAAAAAAAAAAAATGATTACAAACTTTAATTTTGCCACTATAACTCATGTTTATCCTGAATTTTTCACTATAGTAAAAAATAATGGGAAAAATCTTTGAGCTCTATTCGAGTCACCGATTACCTGCTTTATTCTATGGGTATATAAAAATCATAATTGTTCATAATAATTTCAACAGGTTTATATGATCAACTGGTTTTCGTAATATAAATTTTAGATTTTCTATAAAAGCAATTAAAAAAATTAACCCATATCTACAACAGATTTTTAAAATATAATTATATGCATTAATAAATAAATAAATAAAATAATAATATAAATATTAGAAATGTCTGGAAATTTTTTGTTTAATTTTTTCTTAGTCAAGGAATAGATATATAGATATTCATATAAATATCTAAATTCTTTATTAATAAAGAATTTAAATTTTCAATATAATTAAATAAGAATTAAAAAATGGATAATAAATGCATTATTTAAAAAATGGATTACAAGTCTTTAAAACAAATTCATATCATTTTCTTATTTTAAAAAAATAATAAAACAATGTCTAAAATCTGTTTTTAGCATTAAATTTTTCAACAAAACAATTTCAGCAGAAAATGTAGTAATTATATTTAAAGAAGTTTTTTTTATTTGTAAGAAAAAAAAAATCTTTTTTAATTACACCCTTAAAAATAAGTTAAGGTTTAAATCTGGTGACTTGTCATGTGGGATATATAAACATTTTTTTTTATTTTATTGTTGATTTCTTTCATTTCTCATAAACAAAATATAAATTTGAAAACAATTTTAATATTAGGTAAAATAATACTGGAAAGGCATTTTAAGATTAATTTATTTTATTTAAAATAATAAAAGTCAAAATTCCTCAGAAACACATATTTTGATATATATCTGCATCTATCTGTATCTACTGACAGAATTAATCCATAAACATAAATTGCTCTGTCACCAAGAGTTTCTGTAAAAACACACTGTTCAGTTCAGCCATCACTGTTTGTAAATTTATTAATACATTGTATCATAACAACAAATCTACTGACCCAACCTCACAATTGTCTCAAATCCAGAATTTGCCCTCCTTCTTCAATAAAAAGTTAATAGGTTGTGCTTGAAAAGCAGGCTGCGATTAATCACAAATTTGTGAGAACCAACAACTTTTTGTGAGGGAAAAAATCTCGCATATCTACATTTCAAAACAGCCTATGCTGAGTATCTCAAATGTTTAAAAATAATTCTAATATTAAGTAAAATAACACTGGAAACGCATTAAAGATTAATTTGTTTTTATTTAAAATAATAAAGCGAAAATTTTTCAATAACACATATTTTGGTAACATCTATCTCTCTATTGGCAGAATTAAGCCGTAATTCATAGTTCAACCATCAAGGCTTTTGTAAATTCATTGTTGTAAAACAGTGTATCATCACTGTTTGTAAATTATTGTATCTTAACAACAAATATACCTGGTCCGATCTTGCAATTATCTCCCCTCCCCCAATAAAAGTTAATGAACTGTGTTTGAAAAGGAGGCTGTGAGCAATTAAAATTTTGGGAGAACCAACAACTTTTGTGAGGGGAAAAGAAATTTCCATATCTACATTTCAAAATAACAGCCTGTACTGGGCATTCCAAATGTATTAAATACATCACTCCCTAAAATATACAAGGAATACTGAAATAAATTTGGCACTCCACCAACAAATAAGAACTAGAAGTGGCAACCAAATTTTGTAAAGATAATAATTACTGCAGATGTTCCTATTGCGCTAAAAATGCATTTGTCAACCTAAAATTACTAGGTGAAATAATGAGCTAGCAGTAATCAAGAAAAAAAGAATTAAAGACCATCCGAAGGCAATTATAAAAAGTCCTGGCGAGGACAGAGTCACAAATCAAAATATTTACTCTAAGAAAAGAACCCTTTACAAGCAACTAATTCTTATATCAAAGAGAACAATTTGGAAATATTTTATATAAAACTTTCTGTTCACATGGAACTCTCATGAACAGCATTTGCAGAGTCAAATTTACACCAGAATTGTTGCTTAAACAAACTAGTGATTAACTTGATGGAAATGTTAAAGATATAGCACTAAAAGTTCTTAAAAGAAAGACTACAAGAAAGCTTACTTCAGACACTTTCCCACAAGACAGCTCCTCATCAAAAATAAAAATGACAAATAAAAAGTTATATTTAAAGAATTCAATCTATGTATTCATAGCTAAAAAGAATAACCGAAACCTTTCCCAACCGAAAAACTCTTGTTTACGTTGACATTGATTATACAATTTTACAAACTGGCTTCAACTAATTTGCCTCAGTATCTTTAATCTCTTCATCAAACATATCTCTCTCCACTACTTCTGCAAAAGTTTTAATATAAAGATTCATTATTCATCGTTATCATCAAAAACAAATATTACAGAAAATTTTTGAAGTTCTTAACAATAGATGAGCTGCAATTCAGAGCAGTGAAGTCTCAGATTTTCACGAACTGTCTCAGGGCTGTTTACAGGCTTCCTGCAGTGGCTCCAGCCTTTTGGAACCTGATATTTAATGAAATTTTAAATTTTTCTAATTACCAGATATTCATTTACAAGCATTTACTGATGTCACCATCATTTCAAGCAACAACCATTTCAAGAAGTTTCAACCAACTCGCTACTACGCCTTTGAATCAATTCCAAAGATTTCTAATAATTATATTATTTTATTAAATTCCTCCTATTAGCTCACACTCTCCCTATATATATCTTGTTCAAATTTTCAATCGTTAATAAAACACTTTTATTCATCCACTCAAGTTCAAATACATTTTTTTGAACTTGTAGTAGATGACACTTGATGTTAATACAGTTTTTTTAAATATTAATTCATTAATTAAATGTAATTAATTAATTTTAGTTTTTTTAGATTTAAGTTGCATGTATCTACCAATAGCTGGCGCCAGATAAATTTAAAAAATGAATGGAAATTATTTATTAAGGAGTTCCTGCAATATAGTGAGAAAAAAAAAAAAAAGAAGGAATTTACTTAAAATTTTTTTATATTACTTGTTTAAAACATGTAAATGTTTCAGTGAAAAAAAAAATAATACATTCTATTCGGTAAAATTAAAAACTGGTACAAAATTTCACAGATAATATAACCCAATGGAAGATTCTCAAATAATCAGGCGCTTCCTGGATGAAAATTTTAAATGTACAGTTATAATTAGTTAAGAGTACATAGCATCAAAGTATATTTTTTTTCTATTATAATTCACGTATTCATGTAGTTGTGTACTTGAAACTTTTATTAAACGCTGATTATTTTATTTTTTATCATGTGTGAACATGATGTTTCCTTGTTAGAGTTCAGTGGAATCTCCAAAAAAGTTAAGCTGTAAAATAAAAAATTAATAAGAGTATAAGTCATTATTTAAAACAGAAATAATTCAAATAATTCGCATAATTTATTCACGAATTACGGGGAAACTTTCATTTCAAAAACTTTTATTTAAAAGAAACGCTGATTTTCAAGTGATTTTATTCATACGTGTTTTAAAACTGGCTTAAAATGTGTGTTGCTAAATATAACGATTGAATAATATTAAGCCACGTGCTCTGTTGTTCTTTTTGAATTGTCTGGATTTCGCAATACAAACATGTTATTGTTCAATTTCCTCAAAATAGTGTCTGAGAATTAGTTTATGTTTATAGAAGTTAATTTAACCACCACTTAACAGACTTCTCTGTCTGAATTGGGTTGTACTTCTTATAGTAATTGAAAAATTGCTTCTTTATAAAGTTCTAGAGTTATTAAATTTTGTTATATTCCAGTCGCTATTGAATTAGTTAGTTCTTGACGGGTTTCTGCACTTTAGGTTTCGATTTCATCCAAGTCTTCAAATTTTTCAAATTTTGATGATAGTCTCTATATATAGATGTTATATATATAGGATTATTCCATTTAAGAGAATGTAAAATTTTATGAGATAGGAAAAAAAAGAAAAAAAAAAAAGAGCACAGCGTAATTTTTGTAGATCTTTATAAAAGATTAGATATTAGATTTTTGTAAAAAGTAAAATATTGAATGTGAAAAAGGGAAAAACATAATTTCTTGTTTATCAATTCACATGATGAAAATTCATTGGCAACTAATAACTTGTAACATATTTTTTTTTCCTTTTCTATTAATTAAACTTTGAGTCAAAAATATATTTTTTTTAAGTGTGCTTATGAATCTTTTTGCTAAAGGGAATCAATGTTATTTTGTTTGATTCTAAAACTTGACCACTTCTTTTTTGTTTATTAAGCATGTGATTTTGTGCAGTTTAATTGTGAAATTAAGCTCAACTTTGTAGAAAATCAATTATCACTAACCGTTTGTGATAAATATTGATCATAGTCAGTTTTAATTGGATTAAATTTAAATTGTCATTAATTTATTGCATCTTAATTTTTATGCATGGAAGTCTCTGCTCAGATAATTTAGATTTTTTTTTTTCGTTGTAATATAACATACTTAATTATTAAAATAATTTCGACTTTTATTTTTGCGTTATGTTTTATTGAAAAACGATAATCAATCGATAGATAATCACCTTAGCTTTAAATCTTATTAAAAGATCGAAATGTACGTGAAATATCTGTTTGCATGGATTAATTCTTCTAATTAGTTTATTCCAATTAGTTTATATAATTAAAATATAAGCGTGGGAGGTTTCATATTTTTCATCTTTTAACTGGTGCTTAATCAGAAATCGTAATATTATTTAAATTAATTCTTTCATAATTAAATACAAATTTATGATCAAAGATATTTTATTACAATGTGTTATCATCAGTGTTTTTATAACAATATTAATGCTTTATAATAGTGTTTTCATAAAAAAAATAATATGCTGTAAGAATGTGTTTTATAACAACATCAATGTTTTATAAAATTGTTCTTTAGAAAAATTTAATCTTTTATAAAATATATCTTAAAAACTATATCACTAAAACAGTGATAGTTATCACATAGATCAGTTAGTTATCATAATGATCATTATAATTGTACAATTTTTTTAAAACTATCACTAAAACAGGGATTGTTTTACAAAAATTATTTTATAAAAGATTAATATTTTTCTAAAGAAGATTTATATAAAACACTGATGTTTTTACATATCTTTTATCATAAGTCTTTACAAACAGGTGTATATTAAAACACCAACAAGCAAAAATTGTGATTATATAATATACTAGATAATTCTTATAAATGTTTTGAATCTAGATATTTAAACTTCGTATATAATTCTTTCTAATAAAATTAAAATGTAAAATATGTTTCCATATTTACTGAAGGCAGACAGTGATGGATCATATCTGCTTATTCAAAATAAAAAGCAACACAATTTTGGAGGTAAAGAACACAGGATATTGAACCAAAACTCAGGATGCCCTTGCAATTATTTTGAACAAAACGTGCCCGACAAGATTTTTCAATTACAGGATTTGAAAACCTGACAATGTAAAAGCCCAGTCAGCCAAATGTAATTCGAAAACTAATTCAGGTTCCTTGATGCAGAAAGAAACATTGATACCATAAAAATTTCTCGGCTAATCATTATAACAAGTTCATGCTCCAAGTAACACAACTTATGGCCTGATGGAATTAATAAAAACAAAGTTGAAGTCTTTATTTGTGCTCAAATTCCATTAGATATTTTATAAAGTATTCAGGCATGTAAATTTGCGTTTGAAATGAAATCTTTGTTAGAGATATTTGATTTCGGAAAGAATGGAGTCTCCTTTCTTTATAAGTGAATTATCACATTTCATGTCCTTTTAAAATAATTAACTCATTTAAAATTAAAAAAAAAAAAGGAAAAGCATTGAATGGTTAAGTTTCAGTATTGATTAGAATTTTATTAGGCTTATTTTAAAATTAAAGAAAACATCACAGCTTTAGAGAATAAAGCCATGCTCTTAAGCCTAATTCAAACACAGTCTTTTTAATTATAATAATTTATTTTGAAGGGCGTTTTAGGCACTTATGTTTAACTAAGATAACACTTATGATTTTGAATGATTTTTTTTATTTGCATAATATTAATCTTTACACAATAGTTTATAAAGAAGATTCTTCTTCTTCTTCATTGGCGCAACAGCCCCATGGTGGGCCAAGGCCGTCTACTGGCAGATTTCGAGATAGGAGATGTTTTCTTATTATGGTGTAGGTTTGCCAGCCCTACCCCCAACAGTAATATTGGACTGGAACTTACTGTTTAAAATGGATCCCGAACCACTACAAGCATTCATGGCACAGCCGCGACATGAACCCAAACCTGTAGCATCGAACTCCATAACTGTAGTCACCCGGCCATCAGACCCCATTTAATTTTCAAGTAATTAAAAATTAAAAACTGTTAAAATAAAATTATTTTTTGTAAATAATTATGTTCACAAAATTTGGTTTTTCTATAAATATTCAAAAAACATTCATATAAAATATAACTTTTGATTTAAATTTTGTATAGGTAGTGGGTAACAAAAACTTGAATTAGCTTCTAACGTTGATATGTTTATAAAACCAAAAATAGTGAGTATATAATCCAATAAAGAGTGCTTAAATTAATTGCCACCTGCAACAAAAAAGGCTGTCAGGAAATGGTGATTGAACAATTAATGCTTGAGAATCCACAGAAGATCACGTTTTCCTGCACGAAACTTTTTAAAGGTGGTTATATAAAGAAATCAACTGGGGGATAATCGATTTGCTTGCAGAACATGATCCATCCAAAAGATCCCCCTCCCTAGTTATCGGAAAGTATTCAAAATTTTCTATTTCTAACAAAGTCCTTCTCAATCAGCAATTCCTGCACATAGCTTCTATTTGAGGTGTATGAATACTATTCGAAAAAATACGAGTCTTTCAAAAATATATATTTTTTTATTTCCAATGGCAAGGCAAGTACAAGAATAATAAAAATAGTACTGATAACGAAAATAACAAGGGAAAAAATACAAAAGAATAAACGTCCAAAAAATGCAAAGATGACCGAAGTCATTGCCTTAAGAGTTCTCTCGCACGCCAGTAAAGCGCCGTCTCCGAGTCTCCGTCAAGTACCGCACATCGTTGGAGGTGGTCTCTGTTCATTAAGGTCTGTTGAACCACATAGGGGGCAGCCAGGATTCGAAAAGATTTCGAATCCTGGCTGCCCCCTGGCGCAACGTAGACCCCCTCCTCGTTGGTGCACACGGGACAACGTTCTTGTGACGGCAAAGTGGTCTGCAGCTTCTGGCAGTACTTTTTTTCCCTTCAAAATATAGTTCTAAGTATAACAATAAGTGTTTCTTAGTTAATTAGAAATTAAGTAATTCAGAAAGAATCATGCATTGAATCCCCACCACCACGTTATTTAGAAATCTATTCATCAGCGCAATCAATCATACAAATCTTGTCATCCAGCCACAAATTACAATGTAATTACATTTGTCATTCATTGTCAATTTACATATCAAAATGGATGGCAAATGTAATTGCACTTTCCCACAACCACTTTTCTCCATATAGTTTTAATTAATTATATCATAAATAAATTTCAACACAAAATTCATCTTCAGTTGTCTCAATAACTGCTCAAACACATAAAAAAATTTCTCACAGGTTTTCAAAAAAAGTTCTCTTAGGTTAAATAGGCTTCTACACAAGACTTTTCAGTTCTACACAATTCTTCTTCAGTTGCCTCACTAATTGCTCAATCACATAAAAAAAAGTTTATCATAAGGTATTAAAAAAAAGTTCTCTTAGGTTAAATAGGGTTCTACAGTTCACACAACTTTTCAGTTCTACACAATTCTTCTTCAGTTTCCTCACTAATTGCTCAATCACATAAAAAAAGTTTATCATAAGGTATTAAAAAAAGTTCTCTTAGGTTAAATAGGGTTCTACAGTTCACACAACTTTTCAGTTTTACACAATTCTTCTTCAGTTGCCTCACTAATTGCTTAATCACATAAAAAAAAAAAGTTTATCATAAGGTTTTAAAAAAAAAGTTCTCTTATGTTAAATAGGGTTCTACAGTTCACACAACTTTTCAGTTCTACACAATTCTTCTTCAGTTTCCTCACTAATTGCTCAAACACATAAAAAAAAAGTTTATCATAAGGTTTTAAAAAAAAAATTCTCTTAGGTTAAATAGGCTTCTCAATTTTTCTGATGTCACAGAGTAAATTTTAAAATAATTATATTCCCTTTAGTAAATTCAGTAGAAATATTTCTCGTACTTAGCAATCGAAGAATATATATATATATATATATATATATATATATATATATATATTCTAGACTAATCTATTCCTCATATTAACTTTCTTGGACTGTAGATGGCATCATTACTCTGGCGCATTATACTTTGAATGTTGGCAAAGGAGTTAATTATTGTAGTAGTTGATGAATGGCGTCTGCCGAAATAATTAACGTATTGCCAAATATTAACGTATTATTAAACTATTATTTTTGAAAGCACCATGCTTTATTTAAGCAACGGGAACTTACATATGGTGTCGTAAGGGCGGAGAATCTAGCCCAGATTACTAAATTAATCAGGGATGAAATTATTTTAAATTTATTGTGCTAATGAGAAACTCTGAAAAATGGCGTAATTATGGCTGCTAAGAATTTGTCGATGTTGTAATTGTTGTAATATGTTGTTTAGTCAATTTGTAATTGTTGTAAGATGTTGTTTAGTCGATTTATAATTGTTTTAAGATGTTGTTTGATCATTGTAATTATGTGAATAAAGATCCATCTGCAATAATTAAAAAACAATTAAAGTAATGGCAAGAAAAAAGTGATTAGATTTTTCACGAAGAGAATTCTTAGTTTTTATCATCGCCATTTTGTTGAAAAGAATGAAATAAATTTTTATGACCAAACTAATAATTTAACTACAAAAAGTAAATTGAAATTAAGTTTATCTTATTTTATGTACGAAAAATATTTTAAAATATCTTGAACTTTGGAATATTATCGTGATTTATTTAAAAAAAAATCCTTCGAAATGGCATATCTTACGAAATACGTTAAAAAGCAAGACCTTGGATCAAAACCAAACCGAATTATTGCATCTGAATTTGGAATTTAAAATATTGATATTTTAAAGATTGTAGAACTAAAAAGTTGATAGTTAAAAGTCCTATTTATAACGAAGACTTTGGGAAGGAATTATGAAACTCAATAATGGATAAACGTAAAAATTAAGAAGAAAAGAAAAGTTAAAATGAAGAAAGAACGCTAAGCCGAAATCGAAGAAAGGAAATATAAAAGTGAAATGGAGTTTGAACTGAAGAAATTAAGATTAGAGAATGAAAGAAATACGAATTGTCACAATGTAAAAACTAAACTGGATATTCAAAGTCTAAGACAGAAATTTGATTCTGCTAATAACGATATTACTCTTTATCTTATCTTATTTTAAAGTCAGATAAAAAAAAGACATTTGCAAAAAGTTTTGTATTTCGTACCTAATTGGCCTGTTGCTAAATAACATATCTCAGATTGTAAAAAGAGAGATGAAGAAATGATAAAATCGCAGAATAGGGGCCATTGGAATTTGGTGTCAATAATTATTTTCGGCAAAGTCCGCCAATAACGGGATGCAATTCGTAAGTGAAGTGAAGTGAATTGTAAACAATACAAGAAACCCGGGTTACCACTTTTAAAGACTTATCACTCAGTTGGCACCACAAAATGTCATCGAATACAAACGGCCCCCATTTTTGCGATTTGGCTGAAAAAATTGCAGACGATTATGATTGTGTTAAAAATTTACATCTAAATTGTTTTTAAAATGCCTAGGGAAAAATTCAGATAACTTTTTCTGAACCATTTCAAAAGCCAGAACTTACTTGGAGGATTGATTTCAAATGGTATTTAAATATCATTTTGCAAAATGAATATCGGAGTTGAAAGTAGAAACCTTTAAACAATAGTCAAACTTAGTAATTTATAATCAAATTAAACGAAAGGTTTCATTAGGTGTAAAAGACCACTTCATTGATGATTTATCACAGATAAAAACTCGAATCACTTACCACTAAATTACATGACTATGAAAGTGTAAGAATGAGTTCTAAAAGAACTCCGTTTCAATTCAGAACTGGAGAAAACTTATTACATTTAAAAAACTACGAGACTTAATCTTTCAGTTCTAGAAATGAAGGAAGTAATGGCACCAGTTGGAGAACTGACACTAATAACTCTCAACAACATCATTCAGCAACAAATGATAGAGGGAAGAAACCTTTGAACCACAATCACTCACATTTTTTACACAACAGAAGAATTAACTATCATTACAAGAATACTCTTCCATTCAATAACTTAAGAGGATTTTAAAGGATTAGAATCAAAGTGTTAGCTGTCATCAAAATAAAGTTCGATGAAACTGTCCTTTCCACATACATTGCGAATTTGATTCGTGAAGATGCTTATACGCCGATTTGGAAGGAGGAAGTATTAAAATATCAGGAATTGGGAAAAGCAACATAAAACCTATCGATTGCTTTGTAAAAATTATTACTATTAATAAAGACATACTGTCATTGAAATTCCACGTTGTTCCTACTCAAATAATGAACTTTGAAGTTATTCTAGGTACAGAAATTTTAAAGCATGCCAAAGTATCTTTTCCTCATGGCCACATTGAAAACTCCCAAAAAAAGATTGAAATAAAGATGAAAATGAGCTAGGTAATGGTATCGAAGGATCTTACTCTTCACGATTTACGATACAATTTTTCTCTCATGTCAAGTAGACGAAGATATATTGGAAATAGGAACAATACAGAAAGTAATAGATGTGTGGGAGAATTTGGTGTATGTTTATGTTATGTGTTTGGAAAATACGGCTTTATTGAAGATGTACAAGTAGTCTATGATGCCCAGAGTGGTCGATCGAGCGGATTTGCATTTGTGTATTTTGAAGATGCAGACGATGATAAGATTGCTAAAGAGAGGTGTAGTGTACACGAAATAGAAGAGCGAATAATTTGTGTTGATTTTTCCATTACTGAAAGAGCTCACATTCCTATTTATGAAATTTACGTGGGAAAACCTACATATATTAATTTGGCAATACATATGAAAAAAAGAAGTAAAAAAAAATATTAAAAGATTCAATTAGAAAAGACGTTACGAAACTTACGTTAATAAAAGAAAGTGAAGAATTGGAGATTTCGTTGCCATCAAAAAGAACACAAATCGGAATTGGTTTGAAGTTGCGTCCAAAATATCAAGGACCATATAAAGTTGTAAACTGCAAATATCATGTAAGAAAAGTCGGTCAACCAAATATCACAACTGCATTAACTGATTCATGAAATTTTGGACAATTCCAATGTTGGAATAACGCATGATAACCGAAACGTAGAAGTCCTCGTTACTTTATTAAATTTTTGGTATTTAGGTGGCATCACTACTCTGTATTTTGTATGTTGCCAATGGAGATAATTATTATAATCATTGATGAATGGCGTCTTGCCATTCAAATGAAATTGTTTGCATTCAAATGCTAACTTCTTATTAAATTGTTATTTTTATGATCAGTAGTGTATCTAACCTTGCTTTATTTAAAAGAAAAGGGAACTAACTCCCATCACTCAAATATAGTTTGTGCCTTGACACATATAAGGAAAGTTTAGGAGTTGAGATATAGAGTTGTGGATATTATAGGGAGGAGTGAGATATATATTAAGGAATGAGTTATAAACATGAATGAAGGAGTCTCACACAGAAGGTTAATACCTCACACTTAAGGTGAGAGTTATAAACATGATCGTTTTGCGCGAGGAAAACTGTTACATTTATTAGCTACACATAAATGGTATAATAAAATCATCTGAGCATTTACATTTCAAAAATCTTGAAGTGCATCTCTCTCTAAAGGAAAAAAAAATGTTCAAAATCGAAATTCAAATAAGCTGCAGATATTTAAAGAATATATCTTATTTCATTTAAAGAATACTTCAATATTTGTTTTTTTGTGTTGTATTTTTTATAGATACATATACACGAACAGCTGACTCTGTTTAATGAGCCAAAGATGACAACTGTGTATCGCCTATTGCTTTTAAGGCTAAATGTTTGCGATACATATGTGTAAGTTATGCCAGAAATTTTAATCATATCAACCTCGAATAATTAGGTATTTCTTAAATATCTCTTTTCTAAAAACTTTATTTCCCTCTGACGATTTCTTTACGTCTGAAGAATATGTTTAGCAATTTTTTAATATCTCCTAAATTTATCCTCTAATATGTTTTTTTCTGTTGCTATTTAGGAATTCTGTGTAATTTCCCTTGCGACTATTTGCGCCTAGAATTGTAACAAATGAAATATCTTCAATATAGAGTA
Organism: Caerostris extrusa; assembly: GCA_021605095.1. Taxonomy (NCBI): domain Eukaryota; kingdom Metazoa; phylum Arthropoda; class Arachnida; order Araneae; family Araneidae; genus Caerostris; species Caerostris extrusa. The sequence continues at coordinate 99,721 of BPLR01008121.1, read as the reverse complement.
ATTGATACCTCCGGAGGTGACGTTTAGAGCACATTTTATGCGCCTTTCTTCCATTTCGACCAAAACGAAAGCAATCTACAAATTTGTTCTTCTCATTCCACTGTAGCAAAAGATATACGATCTTTCTGTTCGGATTAGGACTAAGCTGGTCCAGTTGATGTATCCAACGTACTATCTATCAGGCCGTTCCATCATGCATATCCTTAACAAATTTTTCCCTAATCGGTATAATTTCGCATTATCGTATAATGAATATTTTTTTGTTCTAATGCAGCTGGCAAACACTTAGACAATTGTCTTGGATGCCTTAAGACAAGCGCTGTACCGACGTTACTCACTTAGCACAACCCAGGAGGTGCATATAGCCAGAAGATAAGCTACGGACGTGGAGTAACAATACCTCTGAAAGCTCTACGATCCTTTTAGACCAGGACCAGGACCTACGGTTTAAAAGTGGATTCCGAACAACTACATGTATCCATGGCACCGCCGGCATTCGAACTCGAAACATGCAGTACCAAATGCTAGACACTCGGCCATTCAGGCCCTGAATTACAAATATAAACTTACCGATGTTCAGGAACAATAAAAGGTTTATTTGTTTAAATAATAATAATTGCATAGTGCAATTAGATATTTTCTATCTATTTTTACATTTCAGTAAGGAACATAAAAATGTCAATTAATTTTTTTTTGAATTATTAATAAACCTAAAAATTACAGAATATTGTTTTTTGTAAGATTTTCTTTTTTAATCGGATGGCTAATGCTTTCTTGCGGCCTGCCTTACCATGTATCTATTTTATTTATATAATTTGTATATTTTTAGGAATATTTTCAAATTCTGATGAATGATTAAAACAGGCAACAGTGATCCAAATTTGGTGAAATAAAAATGTAAACATTTAACCTTTTGTTGTCTACTGTCAGTATGAATCTTGTTAAAAACATAACTTAAATTTTGTTTTACTTTCTAATTCATGCATCATATAAATATAAACAACTAAAATTGCTAGTTCGGTATTTGTATTTACATTAATATAAGCATAAAATGTTAATTGAACAAAATTGCATTATAATTGCATTAATTGCATTATATGCCACAGTTAAGTTTACTTGTTTACTAAAATAGAGATGTTGTCGTTTACTGATATGCTTTGATTAGTCAAGGGAATTTCTTTGTATATGTTTTAGTAGCGTTACTTAAATACTGTACATGTAGTGTATCATTGAAATTTCAGGACTCAAAAAATGAATTTGGACTAAATTACAGGGACTGCGGAAAACTAATTTGAACTGCAAAGAGTTAATATTAGAAAAATTATTTATTACTTTGCATTTTATTATAGATTACAAGATCAAATCTTTTTTTAATAAAGTGTTCACGTGGATGAAGGATTTATATCAATGTACAGTTAAACATATATTCATGAGGTCCATTTTTGAGTATTTTTTTCTTGTGTGATTTTTATGTACAATGTTTTTGTACAGTATATAAAAAAAATTCCATCAAATAAATATCATGAATAAAAATTAACTAAAAAAATGTAATTTAAAAAAGAAAACAACAAATGACTGTCAAAATAGCATTCAAATTAAAAAAAATTAAACACATTACCCATTTGATATTATACATCCCTAATGATATTAGATAATAATAAAAGGTTTTGATTTACATATTTTCATTGAGAGTGAGTTCTTAATTTACATATTTTCTATTTTTTTGCACTGTCCCTATTTACTGTATAAATATTTTAAAAATCTGTTGCAAACAATGTATTTTATAGCTATTCATGAATTTTCAAAAATTTCAAAGCGATATTTTTATGCGGTCACTATCTCCCCAACACAAAAACAGGTTTGACTGTAATCGTTAACAAATATTGTACAGAAAAATAAAAAACATGTCTCATTTTGAAATTACCCTAAACAAAGTAGGCATGGTTGTTGCTAGAAATCCAACACCTCCTAATACCACCACCAACAGGTCCACCTGATATTATCAATCCTGTATGTTATTAGATACCATTTAGTACTACATTGTGCGGTCTTAATTTATATATTTTCTATTTTTTTTACTCTGTCCCCATTTGTTGAATAAATTTTTTTAAATGTGTTGCAAACAGTATATTTTATGGCTGCTTACGAAGTTTCAAGATATTTTTTTTAAGCGCTTTCTTTTATGCGGTTCCTATTACCTGCACAACAATTTTTACTTCTCTGTATGATATTTGTTGACAAAACATGTCTCATATTGAAGTTGCCTAAACAGAGTAGACGTGGTTATTGTTAGAAGGTAAAAAAATTAAGCCTAATCAAAATTCAAGCCTAAAAAATCGATACATAATCAAAATAACTCTCTTCTCTTTAACAACTACAAAAATCTATCCCTGTTTTTACATTCATTTTTGACAAATCTTGCTCTATTCGAAAGAAAATTGTAAATGCAAATAACGTCTCGCTGCGTCATACAACATGTTGCTCTATACCGAGCTCACCAGGTGAGCCAATCGATAAAATACCGTCCTTTCCTATGACGACGGCTCCAAGCACTAAAAACTCCGGGTAGAATTTCCCTTTGCGCTCTCTCTTCAGAAATGGTATTTCTAACCGTTTTTTAGTAAAAGAAGAACACATAAAGGTTTTTCTCATCATGTATTTCGTGGTTTTATGAAGGATGATAAAAAACGAATGGACAAAACAAAAACTCTAAAATATTGATTTTTTTCGATATATTTTATTGCATTAGATTAAACTTAAAAATAAAAGTAATGGTGATTTTATGATATTTTTAATTTTAGGATTAAATTGTAATTCAACAGTGTTTCTATTATTATTACTTATATGTTCTAAAAGGTACAGTTAAAAATCATTAGGCTATTTTATTTTTACTACATAAAACCAAAATTTTATTTTAAAAGGTTTTACATTTTAGAAACAAAAAAACTATGAAATGTTTAGTTCTAACGTATTACATGGTTTGTTCATTTATGGCATGATATTCATATAAAAAAGATAATTAGAGCAAATTATAATTCTTTAATAGTTATTTCATATTTAATTTTTCATTTAAAACCTTTTTAGATTTACAAGGTTATTCTACAAAATGCCTGAGAATTTCTACAGGTTTTTGATGTACACAGATTTTGTTTTGCTTATTTATTACGTTAAATGTATTAGCAATAAAAAATGTGCATTGTTTGCGTATTTTTTTGATGTTACTTTTCAATGGCATTCTATGGAATATATACTACCAATGCTAATAAAAATATTAAAGGACTACTACAAAAAAGGGTTTTTATGTTGCTATAGGGAACAGCATGTTGGACTATCGAATTAAGGAGTTGATTGGTTTGAAACCCTAAAAGTTTTGTTGAAATTAAAATTTTCTTATCTACTGCGGGAAACAAGCACAACTCAAGCACTAATGAATATTTTTGAAATTTCACACAGACGTGAAGGAAGAGCCAACAATCTAAAAAAAAAGGAAAAAAAATTGAAATTCCATATGCTCGAAAATTAAATTGAAAATTGGTTTTACATTTTGGGTATAGTAGTATAATATATATATAAAAGAAAGCTTATGTCATATTGAAAAATGTGATTTTCAAATTAGAAAAAATCATCTTTTAAGTATTTTAAAAAAGAAAACAATCATTATTCTACAACTTTCAATAAATTATAAAATTGAAATATAATTTTAAGATGCTTATTATTTTTTTCCATCACTTAATATCTTAAATTTTAATTTCTGCTCCATGCAAATTAATAGAAAATTAATTAGAAAGTTCATAGTACCAGAAGAGTGTATTTTAAAAGTAATTTACGTTGATGTTTGCATACACATTCTTTATTAATACGCCTTGACTCCACAATAAAAGTCTCGATCTAATATCGGATGGTGTTGATAATTTCCTCAACAGACTTCTGCGAAGCGGAGTCATTTTGCTAATGAAAATCGATCGCGTTTTGGGTAAAGATAATTTGAAAGCCGTGTTATAAGCAATATATTGGCAGATGAAGCTTTCATTGTCAGAATGTCGGGTAATTTGAATGGATTATGCTCCTACGCCAAGTTCGTCATTGTGAGTGGGAAACTTACGCCTACCACCCCAAAGAGCAGAGGATGTTCTGAGAATAGATGTTCAATTTCAGTTTGCATGAATACTCAATTACATTAGAATGTATAATATTCTAACACGAATTTTCCAAGATTTATCTAGAAATCTGATGATAAAATATAAATTAATTGCTTTTCCTTTCAGATATAGAATATATTTTTGCCATGGGCCATCTCTTGAAAATTGACATTAAAATATGACGTGAAATAATACAAAAATTAGTCAAATCATCAAATATGCTGTCATTGTCCTTAATATCAGAAATATAATAGTCTTCTTACAAGATAGAGTGATTTGCTCGCTTATAATTAGAAAAACAATTTTTATATTTAATTAATAGTATACTTCTAAATTAAAATTAATTGAAAAAAAAAATTGTACTTTGATATTTACACAACACCCTCTTAACCTCCAAGCGTGTGTTATTTATGGAGGGCTAGCTTGAGTCTTTAGTGTAATCTCATAGAAAATTTACAAACATTATAAGCTACGAATTTGAGAATTAAAATTTAATGGAGCGCCATGGCGAGACGAAAAGGTATTTTCTTTGAAATTATTTTGGAGTCATTTTGTTAATGAAAATCGATCGCGTTTGGGTAAAGATAATTTGAAAGCTGTGCTATAAGCAGTACATATTGGCAGACGAAGCTTTCATTGTCAGAATGTCGGGTCATTTTAATGGATTACACTCCTACGATAAGGTCGTCATTGTGAGTGAGAAACTTACGCCTACAAACACAAATGAGCACAGGATATTCTGAGAATAGATGTTCAATTTCAGCTTGCGTTAATAATTAATTACATTACAATTTGTTATATTTTAACACGCATTTTCCAAGATTTATCAAGAAATCGTGAGGTGAAACGTAGATTAACCTCCTTTTTTCCTCCATAGAATATATTTTTGCAAAGAGCCATCTCTTTAAATTTGATATTAAAAAGTGATATGTAATCACCAGAAATATAATAGTCTTCTTACTAGATAGAGTGATTTGCTCGCTTATAATTAAAAAAACAATTTTCATGTTTAATTCATAGTATATTACCAAATTAAAATTAATTAAAAAAAAATGTACTTTGATATTTACAAAAACACCCTCTTAACCTCCAAGCTTCTGTTATTTATGGAGGGCTAACTTGAGTCTTTAGTGTAATCTCATAGAACATTTACAAACATTAAAAGCTACGAATTTGAGAATTAAAATCATATGATGGAGCCCCATGGGCGAGACGAAAAGGTATTTTCTTTGAAATTTAAGTTTGTAGGCATAAAAGGTAGGGCCTGACGGCCGCGAATGACTAGAGCTCTAGCCCTTGGTGCCGCAGGCTTGCAAACGTTTTAGTTACATACAGAAAAATCTATATTATATTGTAAAGAAATATTTTCTTTAGCAAGTTGTATAAAAGAACCTCATGGCCGAGTGACTGGCGCTTGGCGTCACAAGCATTGTGTTCGAGTCCGGAGGTGTCATGGATGTTTGCAGTGATTTGGAGTCCACTTTAAATCGTAGGTCCCTGTCTAATATGACTGTAGAGAGTATGACTGGCAATCCTACCCAGTAAAAAGAAAACATCTCCTGTCACGAAATCTGCCAGAAGGCAGACGGTCTTTCCCCACCATGGGAGTTCTTGCGCCAATGAAGCAGAAAAAAAACATTGATTTTAGTTCTAGCAATTCATACTTTTCATTTTAGATGTAAATCTTTTTTTCTGAAAAAAAAATTATTCTCTGAGGAATTAATATGATTTGGACGATTATTATCTATTATTGCCTGTTGGAGCTTGCTGTAATGTTGGACCTAGCAGATATTTCTTTAGATCTCCTCATATATATATATATATATTTAAAGAAAGATTATGTCATATTGAAAATTTGATTTTCAAATTAGAAAAATCCATCTCCCAAAACCATCTCACATCCAAAAAAACCACCAAAGAAAACGGTCATTCTTCTACAACTATCAATACATTGAATAAAATTCAAATATAATCTTAAGTTGCTGATTACTTCGTCAATTAATAATTTAAATTTTAATTTCTGCTCCATGCAAAGTAATAGACAATTTATCAGAAAGTTCATAGTACCAGAGGAGCATTAAAGGTAATTTACGCTGATGTTTGCTTAGACATTCTATATTAATACACTTTGACTCCACAATAAAAGTCTTGATCTAATATTGGAGGGTGTTGATAATTTTCTCAGCAGACTTCTGTGAAGCGGAGTCATTTTGCTAATGAAAATCGATCGCGTTTGGGTGAAGATTATTTGAAAGCTGTGTTATAAGTAATATGTTGGCAAACGAAGCTTTCATTGTCAGAATGTCGGATAATTTTAATGGATTACACTCCTACGCCAAGTTCGTCATTGTGAACGAGAAACTTACGCCTACCACACCAAATGAGCAGAGGATATTCTGAGAATAGATGTTCAATTTCAACTCGCTTTAATACTCATTTATATTAGAATTCATAATATTTTTAACACGAATTGTCCAAGATTTATCAAGAAGTCTGAAGATAAAATATAGATTATTCACTTCTTTTATTCCATATCTATTTTGCAATAAGCATCTCTTGAAAATTATATTAAAATACGACATGCGATACTACAATTAAATTTTTTTTTTTTTAAATCATGAAATATACTGCCGTTGTCCTCAATATCAGCAATCTTATAGCTTTCGTAATAGAGTGATTTGTTATCTTATTTCTCCTATTTAATTAATAATATACTTCTAATCTAAATTAGTAGTCTGATGGCCCAATTTGTTAGCGCTCTGGCCGTTGGTAGCACAGGTTTTCAGGTTCGAATCCTGGCAGGGACACGGATGTTTGTTAGGGTTCCGAATCCACGTTAAACTGTAGGTTCCGCTTTAATGGGAGTGTAGAGAGCAGGGCTGACAACTGTACCTAGTAAAAAGAAAACAACTCCTGTGCCGAAATCTATCTGTAGATAGATGACTCTCATATTTAAGTAATAATGTACGTCTAAACTAAAGATGATTGAAAAAAAAATTCTTGATATTTACAAAACACCCCATTAACCTCCAAGTGTCGATAATCTATGGCGGAAAATTTGATTTGGTTTCAAGTTTCACTCTACCATCATTTTCTTGGGCACAGTGTTAAATAGACATAGAAACACAGATTTTAACGTGGCTTCCGAAATTTTAACAAACATGAAGCTGAAGATTGTGGTACCAAAGGCTAGACCATTATCATTTTGTGAGTTACAATTGACGTCTCTTACATTTGAGGCTTGAGTGTAATCTCGTAGAACATTTACAAACATATACAAGCTAAATTTGAGAACTGAAATTAAATGATGGAGTCCTATGGCGAGACCAAAAACTATTTTCTTTGAAATTCAGGTTTGTAGATATGAGGTGGGGGGGGCCTGATCGCCGAGTGACTTGCGCTGTTGTTCTCGGTGTACAGGTTTCAGGTTAGAGTCTCGGTGGGGCCATGGATGTTAGTAGTAACTCCAGTAATTTTAAGGCTTTTAAAAAAAGAAAAACAGCCATTACTCAACAACTTTCAATACATTGAATAAAATTGAAGCATAGTTTTAAGATGATGATAATTTTTTCATCAGAAAGTTTTTATTTTAATTTGTACTTCAGGCAAAGTAATAGACAATTAATCAGGAAAGTCCATAGCACCAGTAAAATAATTTACGTTGATGTTTGCATACACATTCTATATTAATACACCTTGACTCACAATAAAAGTCTTGATCCAATATTGGATGGTGTTGATAATTTCTCAACAGGCTTCTGTGAAGCGGAGTCATTTTGCTAATGAAAATCGATCGCGTTTGGGTAAAGATCATTTGAAAGCTGTGCTATAAGCAATATATTGGAAGATAAAGCTTTCATTGTCAGAATGTCGGGTAATTTGAATGGATTACGCTCCTACGCCAAGTTCGTCATTTTGAGTGAGAAACTTTTACGCCTGCCACCCTAAATGAGAGAGGATATTCTGAGAATAGGTGTCCAATTTCAGCTTGCATTAACACTCAATTACATTAGAATTTATAATATTTTAACACGAATTTATCTAGAAATATCACGAAGATTTATCTAGAAATATCACGAAGATTTATCTAGAAATCTGAAAATAAAATATAGATTAATCGCTTTTTCTTTCATATATAGAATATATTTTTACAAGGAGTTATCTCTTAAAAATTGACATAAAAATGTGATTTGTAATAATACAAAAATTTAGCCAAATCATCAAATATACTGCCATTGTCCTTAATATCAGAAATATAATAGTCTTCTTACTAGATAGAGTGATTTTCTCGCTTATAATTAGAAAAAAATTTTCATATTTAATTAATAGTATATTTCTAAATTAAAATTAATTGAAAAAAAAAAATGTACTTTGATAATAACAAAACGCCCTCTTAACCTCCAAGCGTCTGTTATTTATGGAGGGCTAACTTGAGTCTTTAGTGTAATCTCATAGAACATTCATAAACATTATTTTTCGCCCAAATTATCAAATATTCTGCCGTTGTCCTCAATATCGGAAATACTATAGCATTCTTAGTAGAGTGATTTGCTCGCTTATAATTAAAAAAACATTTCTCATATTTAATTAATAATGTACTTCTAAATGGAAGTTAATTGAAGAAAATTCTTAATTTGATATTTACAAAACATTTCATTAACCACCAAGTTTCGATCATCTATGTCGGGATAATTTGAGTCTTCGGTGTAATCTCGTAGAATATATACAAGCTACGAATTTGAGAATTAAAAATCATATGATGGAGCCCCATGGCGAGACTGAAAACTATTTTTTTTTGAAATTCAAGTTTGTAGACATAAGGTGGGGACCTGATGGTCGAGTAACTAGCGCTCTAGCTCTTGGTGTCGCACGTTTCGCAGTGTATTGTAAATATATACAGCAATATATATATTGTATAAAAACATTTTCTTAGCAAGTTGCATAAAAGGACCCCATGGCCGAGTGACTGGTGCCACAAGCTTTGGGCTCGAGCCATGGAGGTGCCATGAATGTTTGTAGTGATTCGAATCCATTTTAAATAGTAGGTCTCGGTCTAATATGACTGTGGAGCGTATGGCTAACAACCCTACCCCCTTAGAAAAAAATATCTTATGTTTCGGAATCTACCAGTAGGCCCATCATGAGAAAAATTTGCTAAATTGAAGAAAAGGAAAAGATACAAGACCAATTGCTGTTGCAATGAAAATTTTGATGAACTATTATTAATAATTGAATAGATTGATTAAATATATATTTAAAACTAACATTTTTCATACTAATTATATTTATAGGTATATCTATATACTATGTATTTCATTGATATTTTATATATAAGAATCAATTTAAAAAAGAAAATGAAAAAAAAATGAAAAAAAAGGAATCTCATAATTGGGAGGAATCTCATAATTTTAAAAAAATGCAAATAAAAATTTATCTTGATCAGTTTTTACATTTTATAAAAATTTCAAAACTATTCAATTCACTTATTCATTTCTCTTCATAAGTTAAGTATTTTCGTCCGAATTTTTGCATATACCTTTTTTTTTTAAAAATATTACCACATTAAAAAGACTGACTCTAACTGTAAGACTAGAATAACAAGTCTGGATTTACACTCCATCGAATTGATGGGATAAATGCCATTCGGTTAGTTAACATTCAATGGCGAATAGTCTCTTTTGAGCATTTAATAGTATCTCGAAACTGGTTGACTAGTTTTAAATGCTATCTCGAAATTGGCAGCCTAATCTAGAGTTAAACCCTGATATGAATGTCCTCTTTGTTAGCTAAGAGATGTGATCGCATATATATTTACGCAGTGTACAAAGGGTTTCGGACTTTGACGATTGTTGCTATTCCATTGCTTATCGGAATACTTCAAGCAGCCAAAAAATACATTAAAAATAAAAACTAACATGCATTTTCTTCAATTTAAAAATGTCTTTAGCTTTGTATTTATGTGTTCATTGAGTCTTCAAATATATATTCAAAGTGGACATAAATTAGTTGGGTAAAACGAATCTGAATAAAGCTGAATTTTATTGTTCGATTGCAAATGATCTTAAATAAACTGAGTAAAGTTGAATTTGGGGACTGATGGCAGAGTGACTAGCGCTCTGTTACTCTACAAGTTTTGAGTTCAAGTACCGGTGATGTCATGGATGTTTGCAGTGGTTCGAATCTACTTTAAACTGTAGGTCCTCGTCTAGTTTGACTACAGAGCGTAGGGTTGACAACCCTGCCCAGTAAAAAGAAAACATCTCCTGTCTCGAAATTTGTCAGTAGCCAGATGGCCTTGTCCCACCATGGGGCTGTTACGCCAATGACGATGAAATGAAAGTTGAACACCCCACCATCTACAATATTAGAGATGATTGGCCATGTACCAACATTTATTATGTTTAGGTATACAGCCAAAAATGAGATTTCACGTTAAAAATAGTCGAAAACCCACAAAGTGTATTTTTTCACAAGTGTTCAATCTGGTTGTCTTTAGTTACTTTGTAAAATGTCCCATCAGTAAATCAGTACTTTCCATCACTTTATGAATCTTAATGAAATCAAATTTACTGATGATTTGTGATTTTAATACAAGATATATGTATATTCGATTTAAATTATCATACGTATCATTTCATTGCATTTATACAATGGAATGAATTTCATAAAACCTTAATCAGCATTTCACCCTTTTTTTAGAGCGTTTTAAGAAATGAAAATAAGGCCGAATAATCGCTCATACAATCTTACTTAGACTAGGACTTCAAACATCTACAATCATCTATCGCAAAACCAAAGGTCCAATACTGCTCAACTGTCATTGAACTCGTCCTAACAATTAATAATTTACTCTAATTATTTAATTAGGGTAAATAATTAAAGTTATTACTTTAAATAATTTACCCTAATTATTCAATTATGAAATTTTATATAATAATAATTTAGTATCAAGGCCTGAATGGCCGAGTGTCTAGCTCTGACGCTCGGTGCCACAGGTTTCGGGTTCGAGTCCCGGCGGTGCCATGGATGTTTGTAGTGGTTCGAATCCACATTAAACCGTAGGTGCCGGTCTAACAGGATCGTAGAGCGTTGCGGGTGCATTGTTACTCCACGTCCGTGGCTTACCTTCAAGTTACACGCGCCCCCTGGGTAACGCAAAGTGAGTAACGTCTGTGCAGCGTTTGCCTTAAGGCATCCAAGACTTAGCTGTCTAAGTGTTTGCCAGCTGCCTTAAAACAAAAAAAAAAAATTAGTATCGGGACCTGAATGGCCGAGTGTCTAGCGGTCTGGAGCTCGGTGCCACAGGTTTCGGGTTCAGTACCGGCGGTGCCATGGATGTTTGTAGTGGTTCGGAATCCACTTTAAGCCGTAGGTCCTGATCTCATATGACTGTAAGAACGTCGCGGAGCAGAAGTCAGACTTCTACCTACGAGTGCTCCATCAGAACAGAAGCTGCACCCGTCCTTCCATGAGGAACACGAGAACAACAACAATAATTTAGTATCCATCTTGTATGGTACTAATCCTTCCTGCATAATAATATCTACCAATAATTTGTGTCCATCCTGTATAAGTATCTGAACTACAAGTGCTTTCAATGTTAGGTTTTGTAGCATTACTTTATATTTGTGCCCATTTTTTTGGCGAGGTTGCTAACGTGACGAGTGATGCGCAAATTTGATTATCTCTGTTATCGCGTGTTACAGAAACTACTTTGAAAACAGAGAAAATTCTGTGGTGCTAATCATATATGGATAATCAAATTGCTTATTAGATTTTCCCAAAATGAAAAAAAAAAAGTTGCGTAATTATCACTGAAAATCATTCTGCAAGATATTGTTTTCCCTTTCTTTCTCCTTAGTATAGAGTAGAATATTCCACTGATGCACTGAATAAAATTGAATTTATTACAAGATCTAAAATAAAAGATGGCCTTCTACAAACATTGAAAAAAAAAAAACTGGTTTTGTTTTAATTACAGAGCCAACATAATCTTCCACGTCAGGTATATTCTCAAAAATAAAAGTTACTAAAAGTGTTTATGGAAATAAATAATTGGTTTTGAAATAAGAATATCAAGGAACATTGTAGAAAGAATATCTAAATAAATCTCTGGCACTAAAGTCCATGTTGAACCATGGCCGTCTGCCTATTGGCTGATTCGGAAACAGGAGATGTTTTTCTTTCCCGGGGTAGGGTTGTCAGCTCTTACGCTCTACTGTCATATTAGACGAGGCCTATGGCTTAAAGAAGATTCTGAACCACTACAGACATGCATGATTCCCGCCGGAACTCGAACCTGAAACCTGTGGAACACAGCGCCAGTCACCTTGCCATCATGTTTGGAAAAGGATATCTCATCATCCTCTCATCATTGGCGCAACAGCCCCATGGCGGGCCAAAGCCGTTTGCCTATTGGCATATTACGAGACGAGAGATGTTTTAATTTTACGGGGTAGGGGTTTTCAGCCCTACGCCCAATAGTCATATTAGACCGAGACCTACGATTTAAAGTGGTTTCTGAACCACTACAAACATCCATTGCAGAGCCGAGACTAGAACCCGAAACCTGTGGCATTGACCGCCGGATTTCTAGTCATTCAGCCACCTGGCCCCAGAGGATATCACGACATCTAATATAATAAAAAAAAGTTAATTATAATTTAGTATACTTTTTAGAATTGTTTCACAGCATAAATTATTGTTTCTTGCATTAATTATTTTAATACGTAAATAGAATGATTGGTTTGGTTAATCACTCTACGGTCATCTTGTGCACACTTTAGGCTAAATAGACCGAGACCTACAGTTTAACGTGGATTCCGACCACACTCACAAACATCCATGCCACCGTCAGGGATTCGAATCTGAAGCCTCTTGTATCAAAGGTCAGAGCTCTAGCCACTTCTTCACCACTCCGCATTTCCTCATTATTATTTCACGTTGATTTTTATCATCACGCCATGTTTTTGTTTACTTTATTACATATAAATAAAAAGCTCATCTTAATTTACCTTTTTATTTTATTTTTATCCTTGAAGAAATTGAGTTTGTTTTCGGTTTTTTTCCTACTTTCTATACATAAAGAACACCAATGAGATGAGGTTTCTTCACCAACAGCAACCGGGTAAAGAATTGATTCCATATAATCGAAGGTTTGTCTCGGAACTCAATATTTGTCGAGAGGAGAGTCCCAACGGAGGTGATGCTGGAAGAAGGGCTTTTCATCTTTGAAAGGGAATTCCTTACATGAAAAAAGGAAACTCGGAAACCAAGACGGAACTTCTCCAATCAAACTAGCTTTTACTCGCATTTACTAGATTCTTGTTTTTTTATAAGTAAAAGAGATTTATTTCCTTACTTTTTTTCTTTCTACATTGTTCTTTGGAATTAGACACAGCTAATGGTTAGAAAATTCATGTAGTTGGTTGTAATAGGATTTATGTAATAGGTTTTCGATGAGTTGTAGTTTAAAAATTAATTAATTTTTTCTTCCTGGATATTTTAATCCTTCAATGAAATATAATATTATTAATTCTTTATTAAAAATAAAGGAAAACCATGAAACACCTTACCAGAATATATTTTAAAAGCTCAATATTGTTGTTGCTGTACTAAAGCATCTGGCAGTACAGAGACAGTTAATGTTTATGCCATAAGCAAAGCCTGCACCGCTGTTACTCATTTAGCACTACCCAAGGGGCACGTAATTTGAAGATAGATTACGAATGCGAGTAACACTAATCTCATAACATCCTACGATCTTATTAGACCGGGACCTACGGTTTTAAAGTGGATTCCAAACCACAACAAATATCCATGGCACTAATTACTCGGCCACCAGGCCCAAGAGAATACCCCCGCTATCTAATATAATACAAAATGTTAATTACAATTTAGTATACTTTTAGAATTATTTCAAAGGTAAATTATTATTTCGTGCATCAATGAATTTAATACATTTATAAATATGGAGAAGTAATAATTATTTCACATTGACTTCTTATAATCACGCCATGTTTTTGTGTACTTTTATATAAATAAAAGCTGATCTTAATTTATCTTTTGGTTTTATTGTTTTTTATCCTTGTGGAAATTGGGGCTGTTTTCAATTTTTTTGTCCTACTTTGTGTACAAAGAACAACAATGAGTTGAGGTGTTCTTCACCAACAGCAACCGGGAAGAATTGATTTCACATAATCGAAGGTTCTTCTCGGAACTCAACCTTTTGTCGAGAGAGGAGTCCCAGCGGAGGTGATGCTGGAAGAGGGGGTTTTCGTCTTTGAAAGGGAATTCCCTCACATAAAAAATAAAAGAAAAGTTAGAAACCAAGATGGGACTTCTCAATCAAACTAGCTTTACTCGCCTTTACTAGATTCTTGCTTTTTTATAAGTAAAAAGAGATTTACTTCATTTTTTTCTGCATCGTTCTTTGGAATTAGACACTACTAATTGTTAGAAAACTCATGTAGTTGGTTGTAATATGATTTTAAAAGTTTTCGATGAGTTGTAGTTTAAAAATCAATTAATTTTTAACATTAAATTTAATTTTTTATTATTTAATTTAAATTATATTATTTAGAGTGGTTTCATAATTGAAGATAATCTAAAATAATTCCAGGCCAGGATTCAAACTGTTTTTTTCTTGCTCCACGGATACTTATTATAAAAATTAAAACATTTCCAGAAGCACCTTCCCAGAATAATATTTTTAAAAGCATATAATAAAATTTTTTAAATTAGAAAAATTGCATGTAATAATACAGGAATATTTTTTTTTCTAGGTAAATAATAATAATAATCATCATCAGTGGCGCAACATCCCCATCTTGGGCCAAGGCCATATGCCTACTGGTAGATTTCTGGACAGAAGATGCTTTGTTTTTTACGACGTTATCGGCCTTACTCCCGACGCTTTACAGTCATATTAGACAAGGAACTATGGTTTAAAATGGATTCCGAACTACCACAAATATCCGTAGCACAATCGGGACACGAACGCGAAAAACCTGCGGCATCGAGCTCCAGAGATCTATTATAATAGAAAATGTCCAATCAGAGTCCAATCAGACTTCTTCTCACACTTCATTCCCAAACTATAAAGGGGCAACTCAGCTCTAGGCACAGTGATGTGATGTGGCGTAGTAGTAGTAGTCATATTAGATAGGGACCAACGGTTTAAAGGGTATTTCGAATCACTACAAACATCCATGGCTCCGCCCCTGAAT
The DNA here is from genome assembly GCA_021605095.1 of Caerostris extrusa. Classification (NCBI taxonomy): domain Eukaryota; kingdom Metazoa; phylum Arthropoda; class Arachnida; order Araneae; family Araneidae; genus Caerostris; species Caerostris extrusa. Next base: position 84,354 of record BPLR01008121.1, on the reverse strand, counting down.
CGAGTCCAAAAGCTGTGGCACTAAGTCTAGGTCACCAGGTTCAAAGAATATCACGCTATCTAATAAATAATAAATATTAATTACAATTTGGTATACTTTTAGAATTATTTCACAGGATAAATTATTGTTTCTCGCATTAATTATTTTAATACGTTTATAAAAAGAAGGGAAGTAATAATTATTTCACATTAACTTGTTATAATTACGCTATGTTTTTGTTTGCTTTATTACATATAAATAAAAATCTCATCTTAATTTATCTTTTTATCTTTGTAGAAATTGATATTGTTTTCGTTTTTTTTTCCCCTTACTTTGTATAGGACGAACAACACTGAGATGAGGTTTCTTCACCAACAGCAACCGAAAGAATTGATTCCACACAATCGAAGGTTTGTCTCGAACTCAACTTTTTGTCGAGGGAGGAGTCCCAGCGGAGGTGATGGTGGAAGAGAGGGTTTTCATCTTTGAAAGGGAATTCCTTACATGAAAAAAATAAAAGGAAACTTGGAAACCAAGATGGGACTTCTCAATCAAACTAGCTTTACTCGCATTTACTAGATTCTAAAGGAAATCTAAAAATCTTCTAGGCCAGTATTCATAACCGTTTTTTTTTTGTACCACGAAAAAAAATCAGAAAATAAAATATAATATAATTAATTCCTTATATATAAAGCTTCCTTCTTCCTTATTCCGTATATATAATATTTATATATGTTTCTTCCTTATAATATAATATAATATAATTAATTCCTTATTTAAAAAAAAAAACCACGAAGCACCCTACAAGAATATATTTTTAAAAGCCTATGATATTGTTGTTGTTCTAATGCATCTGACAATACAGAGACAGTTAATCTTTATGCCATAAGAAAGGGCTACACCGCTGTTACTCATTTTGAACTACCCAGGTGCACATATAGATTGAAGATAAATTAGATTATAATTTGATTTGATTACTATTTAGTACCCTATTAGAATTTTTTCACAGCATAAATTATTGTTTCTTGTATACATTATTTTAATACGTGTGTGGCAGGAAGGAAGATGAAACAATAATTATTTCACATTGGCGTTTTATAATTACGCTATTTTTTGTGTACTTTACTACATATAAATAAAACTCTCATCTTATTTTACCTTTTTTTTTTATTTTCCTTGTAGAAATTAGGGTTGTTTTCGTTTTTTTTTTGTTCTACTTTGTGTACAAAGTACACCACTGAGATGAGAGATTTCTTCACCAACAGCAACCGGGAAGAATTGATTCCACATAATCGAAGATTCGTCTCTTAACTGAACCTCTTGTCGTGAGAGAAGTCTCAGTGGAGGTGATGTTGGAAGAGAGGGTTTTGATCTTTGATAGGGAATTCCTCACATAAAAAAATAAAAAGGAAAGAGGAGACTTCTCAATCAAACTAGCTTTACTTGCTTTCACTAGATTCTTGTTTTTATAAGTAAAAGAGATTTACTTTTTACTTTTTTTTTTTCTTACTGCATCGTCTTTTGGAATTAAACACAATGCTTAGAAAATTCATGTAATTGGTGGTAATAGGATTTAAAAAAATCTTAAAGTTTTCGATGAGTTGTTGTTTAAAAATCAATTAATTGTTTTAGTATTATTTTTAGTTTTAGCGTTTAATTTAAGTCATATTATTTAGAGTGATGTGATAATTGAATAAAATATAAAATATTCTAGACCAGGATTCTGTTTTGTTTTCTTGTTTCATGAATAATTATTAAAAATAAAGGAAAACCTTTCCAGGAGCACCTTCCCAAAATAATACTTTTAAAAGCATACAATATAATCTGTTAAATTAACAAATATAACATATAATAATACAGGTACGTTCTTTTTATAGGTATGGCAATAATATTTGTAATGCAAGATGCAAAATGTGCTGAGATGACAAAAGTTGCAAATGCAAATGGGGAAAAAAAAAAAAACCGTATTTGTTTATTTTAAACGAAATTATTAAGTGATTGGAAAATAATTCTATTTTTTAAAAATATTCTATTATCTATTTGTAATACTATTTTAATCGTAGATATAATTGAATACTATAATTTATTGTATAATGCAGGAAAGTCCGCAAAATAAAACTAATAATTTTTTTCTCAATCCAATTCTTTAGGATTCTCTGAACATGATGCCAAAATGTGGCCATAGACATCTGGTTAAGAAATTTTTGGTCTATAGTATGTGGTGAAAAGACAGAGAATATTAACAATAGTGAGGATAATAATATTAGGATATATATTTAATATAGGATTATATTAGGATATATATTTGCCATCCTCATCTAATTTGCCTAATTATGGTGCTAGATAATCTTTTCAAAGGGTAACAATAATTTTAACAAAATAGTGAAAAAAATTTGTTATTTTTTTTCTCTTTCTAAAATTTAATAGAACTCCTCTATGCGTGATCCAATGGAAATGCACTTTTATTTAATTGGTGGACAAGGAAACTAAAATTTGATACTTAGCAGTACGTTAAGATACTAAAAAAATATTTTTACTTAGTTTTTAGAAAATCTTCCGCAAATTAAATAATTAATGAAACATGTATTGAAAGTTTTAAGTTACATACAATAATTTTTTAAAAACATAAATTCACTTTTTTTATGATATATGCAGACAAAATTACTTTTTTAGACCTTCATTAAAAATATTTTTTTTATTCCAGAGACATTATTCTATACCCAGTTTTTAAAAATTTTGCAAAATTCTAGGAAAACTCTGTCATTTTTATTATTCTTTTTATCTTAAATATCATTCTTTTAAAAATTATTTTGCTTATATTTTTAGGCTAACATTTTTTATTTCAAAGCAACAAAAGTTAGCAGAAAGAAAATATATTCAATATATTTTTTTTTAATTAAGCAAACTTGAGTTTTCTTCAATTAAAATTTTATAAGAAGTGTAGGATAAAAAAAAAATGACTGAACGAACAAAATTATTTTAGTTTATTGATACTGTTTTCGTTAAACTATTAAAACAACCGATAGTTTTTCTAAAGTAAATCTCAATTTTTAATGCCAAGTCCATCAAGATAGTTCATTTACATAGGAGTATTGTAATCTGTTTTAAAGTCATCTAATATTATTTTTTCTAAGAACTTCATTTTTAAAATTCCTCCAGTATAGCAATGCACAGAACATCGCATCATATGTATGTTTTACTTAAAAATATAACTGGTAAAATTTTAGAAAGATTTTCAGATTTTGAAAAAAAGATAAAAATAGGAATTTTTTTTTCTGTTTTATTGCTGTCTAAAAGATCAGATTCTGGGTCAATAACGTGCTAACCTGCATGCAAAATCACTCGACGTAATTTTTAATGTATACGGTACACACCCAAACATGCTCTTTTAAAAATTGCTCGAAACGAAGTAGATATTAATATTGCTAGACAATACAGTAAAATGTGCAAACCTGCTTGGATTATTAATTAATATTTGGGAACAAACAGTTTTAGGAATATAAATAAAAAAAATAGATAAATAAAATTCAATTGAAGCTTAGTTGCTACAATATTCGAACTGAATATTAAGATAATAATTAAATTATTGTCATGAATTAAATTATTTATATACTTTTTATTGTATTAAATTTTTTTTAATATATACAAATATACAATAATTTTTAAGTTTTTTTATGTGTGGTTCGAGGCCAAGTTATGGCCTTATACGTGGCCTTCCCAATTCTATGTAAACAGGCTTTAAAAAACTATATGGTGATTGCACCAGGATGTCCTGTATTGATAGTAAACTGCTTTTAGCTTGAGATTTCACCAAATTGTCATTCAAATGAAGAGAAGTTACCCCTGAAATATTCTCCGAAGGCATTACTATGCTTCTTTCCTCCATTGCATTAGAATGGAATGTCTGCCCTAGAATGGAAATGGCTTCTATTTCAGTAAGAACGATGCTGGCCCATTCAAATGGTTTTATTTATAATAGACCAAAGAGAGTAATGGGTAAAAGATTTAAATAGATAGAAAAAGAAGCCTCACATTGGAAAAACAACAACCAGTCTTTGGAATAGATCTTTATATTTTATTTTAACATGTTCCTTGACGCCATATAAGCAATTTTTATCTGAACTTGTTTTTGTTTACTTATAGAATATGCTTTTTTTCATGTGAATGCAAATTTTGCATCGGAAAAACAATGACAGTTGCATTCATATAAATTAGTTTCTTCTTCATTTTTGTGACCTTTTACATCAAAATGGTTGACATTATATGTTTGGTGAGCAGTAAGCTAAAACAACATACAGTACACTTGGCATTCACTAGATTTGTGTTAATTAGACAATCCTTTATGCAAATTAGACATGGACATACAGTTTAACATGGATTCCAACTACTAACAAGCAACTATGATACCTCCACGATTCGAACCTGAGCCAGTGGTACCAAATGCTTGAACGCTAGATAGTTGGCCATCAGACCGCTGTAATCATTAGAAGAATGATATATATGGGTCACTTAATTTTAACATTCAAATAATTACAATTTATTTATATATAATTAATTTACTTATATAACTAAGTGTGTCAATATTTTTAATGGATTCTTAATAATTTGCTTTTCAACGCATCTTTTGATAAGTACATTCTTCTATAGCAAAAACTCATGTTTCCCTTTTCTTTTATAAAATAGCACAAAATCAAATTCTCCATTTCAATTTATTATACACACTCATACATAAAGTTTCTTAATGATGTAAAAATTATGTGAATAATTTAGAAAGTGCCGATTCGTACCATGAAATGTTATGCATAATAATAAAATGACAGAAACTCTTTTAGTTTAAAGGACCAGTTTGGTGAATTAATATATGATGTATTAATACTATAACTGTTTTCTATATTGCATTAGGAACCACAGGCTTCGGTTTCAAATTCTGGTAGTGGAATATTAATATAAAAATAAAGATAAAATATTAAAAAAAACTAATCTTTATTTTTATATTAATATTCTAATAATTACGGGCATCAAAAATGATTTATTTAGAATAATTTTATTGTTGTAAAATATTATAAATATTTTAAAAGAATAAAATTACTCTAATATTTAATATAAAATTGAATATTTTTATTTGTTATATTGTAATTTAACTGAATGAGAATATAATAACGGACTTAATTCATATTAATTTGATATAATTTTTAATTAAATTATTTTGGGAGTAGATGACATGAATAATAATTCACACAATTTGTGAATAACTAAACAGATCGATTATTTCAAAATATATAATGAAATTCATAACACGAGAATAAAAAGATAAAATTTTCGTTATCTTTTTTTTCTTTTTACTTCTTAATCTTTTTGTTTCAAGAACTTTTATTGAATGTCTTTTATATTGAAAAATAACGAGGAAAAAATAAAAAAAAAAATCAGTGGAAGCACATTTCAGGAGGATTATCTCTTCTTAAAGTCTTAGAGCAGCGTCTCTTAAAGATTTGTTCTCAAATTCCAAGAAACCTAAGGCAAGATTTTGAGTGCTCGGATTTAACAAGTGCAGTGGCACAAGAGAAAAAAGCATGATAAGATTACTTCAATTATATTCTAATAATTTGAAAGAAATGAATTAGGATAACAATGCAGACGCGGTTGCTTGAAAAAAAGTTGTGTCGAATAACAAGTAGTCAAGACGGTTAATCTAATTAAAAATTAAAATCCGTAATACATTTTTTTGAATAGATAAAAGGCAAACATTTTTTTTAGCATTTTTATTTAATATTACTAATGTGTTTCTTTTGATAAGAAAGCAGAATCATATAAAAGGAGTTTTCTTCAAAAGCGAATGTACTCATTAAAAGAAACCATTTTGAGTGGATGTGTAGAGAATTCAGATTATTCCCCATTGACTTCTTATTATTAACCATTCATTTATTATTTTCCCATTGACTTCTTATTATTAACCATTTATTTATTATTCACCATTGACTTCTTATTATTAACCATTTATTTTTTATTCACCATTGACTTCTTATTATTAACCATTTATTTATTATTCACCATTGACTTCTTATTATTAACCATTTATTTATTATTCCCCATTGACATTATTATTTGCCATTGACTCCTTATTATTCCCCATTGACATTATTATTTCCCATTGACTCATTGTTATTCCCATTGATATTATATCCCATGACTCTTTATTCCCCATTGACTCTTTATTCTCCATTGACTCATTATTATTCCCCATTAATTCATTTTTATACCCCATTGACTCATTACTATAGCTCATTGATTCATTATCATTCTCGATTGACTCATTATTACACTCCATCGACATTATTATTTCCCATTGAATCATTACTATTTCCTATCGACTCATTATTATTCTCCATTGACACATTATTATTCCCTATTGTCTCATAATTATTCCCATTGATTCACTATTCCCCAATGATTCATTATGATCATTATTAGTTATTTCATCAAACATTTACACTGATTTTCAATAAAATTTGTATTTTCGTATTCATTTCGGTTTAATTTAATTTTCTTATACTAAATAAAAGGTAGGTGAAATTGACAGAAAAGGATTTTTTTTTAGTGGTACTTGATTTGAATTCATTTGCTACTAATACAACGGATTTATAATAGATTCAGTATTACCCAGAATAGACAGTTGTAGTGGACGTGCTATGCAAGTAGTAGCTGTGTCAGTCATGTTAGAGCGGCACTTACACTTTAAAAATGTATTCCGAATCACTACAAACATTCATGGCACTTCCGGGATTCGAACTCGAAACCTGCGGCACCGAGGTCACTTGTCTACCACTAGTCACTCTGCCATCAGGCCCTAAACGAGAGTACAATAACTGACTAAATTCAGATTAAATAATTGATATAATTTTAAATTAAATTATTTTTCAAAGTGGATGACACCAAAAAGAATTTTCTAAACTGATCTTTTTTTTCCCTTTTTTACTTTTCTTTCTTTTTTTCCCCTTTTTACTTTATTTTTGTTTCACGAACTTATTGAATGTCTTTTTTATATTGAAAAGTAACGAGAAAAAAATAAAAAAAAACGAGGAAGCACATTTCAGGGAGGATTATCACTTCTTAAAGTCTTCTTAAAGCAGCAGCGTCTCCAGATTTGCTCTCAAATTCCAAGAAACTTAAAGACAAGATTTTGGTGCTCGGATTTAACAAGTGCGGTGGCACGAGAGAAAGCATGATAAGATTATATTCTAATAATTGAAAGAAATTAGGATAACAATGCAGACGCGGTTGCTTTTAAAAAAAGTATTACCGAATAACAAGTAGTCCAGAAGGGTAATCTAATTAAAAATTGAATAAATCCGTAATTCATTTTTGAATAGATAACAGGCAGACACACAGCTTTTTTTGGTATTTTTATTTAAAAACTACCAATGTGTTTCTTTTGATAAGAAAGCAGGAGCATATTAAATGTTTTTTCTTCAAAAGAAGCATGTACTCATTAAAAGAGACCATGTTTATTGGATGTGTAGATAATTCAAATTATGTCCATTTCATATTTTAATGCATTTTATTCCCCATTGACTCATTAATATTATTGACACATTATTATTCCCCTTTGACTCATTATTTTCTTGCCATTATTTCCTTATTATTATTCCTATTGCCTTACTCTCATTATTATTTCCCATTGACCTTATTTCCCATTGATTCAATATTCTCCATTAACATTATTATTCCCCATTGACCTTATTTCCATTGATTCAATATTCTCCATTAACTCATTATTATTCCCCATTGACACTTTATTATTCCCCATTGACACTTTATTATTCCCCATTGACATTATTATTTTCTATTGACATTATTATTTTCTATTGACATTATTATTTTCCAATGACTCATTTTTATTCTCCATTGACTTAATTCTATTCCCCATTAACTCATTATTATTCCCCATTGACACTTTATTATTCCCCATTGACATTATTATTTTCTATTGACATTATTATTTTCCAATGACTCATTTTTATTCTCCATTGACTTAATTCTATTCCCCATTGACTCATTATTGTTCCCCATTGACATTATTATTTCCCATTGACTCATTATTGTTCCCTATTGACATTATTATTTTCCAATGACTCATTATTATTCTCCATTGACTTAATTCTATTCCCCATTGACTCATTATTGTTCCCCATTGACATTATTATTTCCCATTGATTCCTTATTATTCTCCATTGACTCCTTATTATTCCCCTATGATTCATTATTATCATTATTAGTTATTTCATCCAACCTTTCCACTGCTGAATTTCAATAAAATTTATATTTTCGTGTTCATTTCGGTTTAATTTAAATTTCTTATACTTAAAAGGTAGATGAAGTTGACAAAGAAGGCATTTTAATGCTACTTGATTTGTATTCATTCGCTACTGATACAATAAATTTATAATAGGTTCAGTGTTACCTAGAATAGACTAACGGATTAAATTCCCATTAATTAAATAATATAATTTTTAATTAAATTATTTTGGAGAAGGGTTGACACTCACAAAATTTGTTAATAACATAAATAGATGGATTATTTGAAAATATATAATGAAATTTATAATACTAGAATAAAAAGGAAAATTTTCGTTATCTTTTTTTCCCCTATTTACTTCTTAATCTTTTTGTTTCAAGAACTTTTATGGAGCGTCCTTTATATTGAAAAGTAACGAGGAAAAATAAAAAAATCGAGGAAGCACATTTCAGGAGGATTATCTCTTCTTAAAGTCTTAAAGCAGCGTCTCTTAAAGATTTGCTCTCAAATTCCAAGAAACTTAAGGCAAGATTTTGGGTGCTCGGACTTAACAAGTGCGGTGGCACAAGAGAAAGCATGATAAGATTACTCCAATTATATTCTAATAATTGAAAGAAAGAAATTAGGATAACAATGCAGACGCGGTTGCTTGAAAAAAATTATGTCGAATAACAAGTAGTCAAGACGGTTAATCTAATTAAAAATTGAAATCCGTAATACATTTTTTTGAATAGATAAAAAGGCAGAAAAATAGTTTTTGTATTTTTCTTTAAAGTTACCAATGTGTTTCTTTCGATAAGAGAGAAGAAACATATTAAATGAGTTTTCTTCAAAAGAATCATGTACTTTTTAAAAGAGACCATGTTCAGGGGAGGTGTACAGAATTCAGATTATGGCCATTTCACGTTTTAAAGCATTTTATTCCAAATTGACTGCTTATTATTTTCCATTGACATTATTATTTCCCATTGACTCATTATTCTCCATTGACATTAATATTCCCCATTGATTCCTTATTTTCCCTGTTGACCCATTATTATACCCCATTGGCATTGTTATTTCCCATGGACATTATTATTTACTATTGACTCATTATTACCCCATTCACTATTATTCCCAATTGACTCATTATTATTCCCCATTGATATTATTATTTCCTATTGGCACATTATTATTCTCCATTGATACATTATTATTCCCATTGACTCATTATTGTTCCCCATTGACTTATTATAATTTCCCATTGACATTATTATTCCCCATTGACTTATTGTTATTCCCTATTGACTTATTATTCCCCAATGACACATTATTATCATTATTAGTTATTTCCTCAAACCGGTGATTTTAAATAAAATTTATATTTTCGTGTTCATTTTGGTTTGATTTAATTTTCTCATACTAAATAAAAAGGTAGCTGAAATTGACAGGAATGAATGATTTTTTTTTAGTGGCTACTTGATTTGAATTCATTTGCTACTAATACAACGGATTTATTATAAATGCAGTGTTACCTAGAATAGACACTTGTAGTGTTCAGGTTGGGCAACCAGACTGTGACTGGGTGTGGCTGTTTTGAGATTCTTGAGGCACAGGTTGGAGAATGCACAGCTTTATTTACACTCGCACAAATACCATACACATACAATATTTAACTCATTTTTTTCTCTAATGCAGCTAAAAATACAGAGACTTAACTTTTTGCCATAAGCAAAGGCTGCATCGCTGTTACTCATTTAGCACTACCCAGGGGGCACGTATAGCTTGAAGAAATGCTACGGACGCGAGTAACACTACCCCACAACACTCTACGATCCTAATAGACCTTCTACTTAAAGTGGATTCCGAACTACCACAAACATGCATGACACCACCGGAAATCGAACCCGACATCCGTGACACAGAGATCACTTACAGCCCGTTAGTCACTCTGCCATCAAGCCCTAAATGAGAGTGCAATAACGGACTAAATTGAGATTAATTAAATGATATAATTTTTAATTAAATTAATCTTGAGAATGGTTGACCTTTACACAATTTGTGAATAACATAAATAGATCGATTATTTGAAAATGTATGATGAAATTTATAAAATGAGGGGAAAAAGGGAATTTTCGTTATCTTTTTTTTCCTTTTTACTTCTTAATCTTTTTGTTTCAAGAACTTTTATTGAATGTCTTTTATATTGAAAAGTAACGAGGAAAAAAAAAAAAAAAAAAAAATCAGTGGAAACACAGGAGGATTATCTCTTCTTAAAGTCTTAAAGCAGCATCTAGAAGATTTGGTCTCTCGAATTCCAAGAAACTTAAGGACAAGATTTTGGTGCTCGGATTTAACAGTGCGGTGGCACAAGAGAAAGCATGATAAGATTACTTCAATTATATTCTAATAATTGAAATAAATAAATTAGGCTAACAATGCAGACGCGGTTGCTTGAAAAAAAGTTGGGCCGAACAACAAGTAGTCAAGGTGGTTAATATAAATAAAAAATGAATAAATCCGTAATTCATTTTTTGAACAGATAACAGGTAGACAAAGAGTTTTATTTAGTATTTTTCTTTAAAATTACCAATGTGTTGCTTTTGATAAGAAAGCAGAAAGGCGTTAAATGATTTTTCTTCAAAACAAGCATGCACTCATTAAAAGAAACCATGTCTAGTGGATGTGTAGAGAATTCAGATTGAGTTCATTTCATATTTTAAAGCATTTTATACCCCGTTGACTTCTTATTATTTCCAATTGACTCCTTATTATTAACCAATGATTTATTATTCCTCATTGAATCATTGTTCGGTTTGTTTGGTATGTTTGATATTAATTTCGTGTGTTCGGTCCTTTTTACATACTTTATGCTAATTAGAGCACAGGACCTACAGTTTTACGGTGGATTCCGAACTACTAACTGACATCTATGCTACCGCCAAGATTTGAATCTGTGGTACTAAATGCCTGAGCGCTAGCCAAATGGCCATCACGTTGCTGTAATCACTAGAAGAAAGAAAAATATTGGGCCATTTTTTTAGCATTCAAATAATAAAAATTTATTTGTACATAATTAATTGACTTATATAACCACGGGAGTCATTATTTTTTAATAGATTCCTTCCCTTTACGGGGTAAGGTAGTCAGCCCTACGACCAACACTCTACAGTCATATTAGACAGGGACCTACAGTTTAAAATGAATTCGGACCCTTCCAAACATCCATGTCACTGGCGGAATTCGAACCCGAAACCTGCGGCACGGAGGTCAATTGCTTACCGCTAGTCAATCTGCCATCAGGCCCCAAATGAGAGTACAATAACGGACTGAATTCAGATTAATTAACTGATATAATTTTTAATTAAATTATTTTTTAAAGAGTGGAGGACATGAATAATAACTCACGCAATTGGTGTATAACGTAAATGGATCGATTATTTCAAAAAATATATAATTAAAATTTATAATACGAGAATAAAAAGGGAAAATTTTCGTTATCTTTTTCCCCTTTTTACTTCTTAATCTTTTGTTTCAAGAACTTTTATGGAATGCCTTTTATATTGAAAAGTAACGAGGAAAAATAAAAAAATCGGTGGAAGCACATTTCAGGGATGATTATCTCTTCTTAAAGTCTTAAAGCAGCGTTCGAAGATTTGCTCTCAAATTCCAAGAAACTTAAGGCAAGATTTTGGGTGCTCGGATTTAACAAGTGTGGTGGCGCAAGAGAAAGCATGATAAGATTACTTCAATTATATTCTAATAATTTGAAAGAAAGAAATGATTATAACAATGCAGACGCTGTTGCTTGGAAAAAGTTGTGTCGAATAACAAGTAGTCAAGATGGTTTAATCTAATTAAAAACTGAATAAATCCGTAATTTAATTTTTGAACAGATAACAGGCAGACAAACAGCCTTTTTTTAGTATTTTTATTTAAAATTACCAATGTGCTTCTTTTGATAAGAAAGAAGAAAGGTATTAAAGGACTTTTCTTCAGAAGAAGCATGCACTCATTAAAAGAAACCATGTTTAGTGGATGTGTTGAGAATTCAGATTATGCTGATTTAGATTATCAATTTAGTTTATTCACATTTTAAAGCAATTTATTCTCCATTGACTCATTATTATTCTTATTGGCTCATTAGTGTGCCCCAATGACTCATTATTACTCTCCATTTACATTATTATTTCCTATTGACTCATTAGTATTCCTCATTTATATTATTATTTCAATTGACTCATGATTATTCTCCATTGGCTCATTATTATTCCCCATTCTCATTATTTCCCATTGACATCATTATTTCCTTGACTCATTATTATACCCCCATTGACTCATCATTATTCTCCATTTACATTATTATTTCCTATTGGCACATTGTTATTCCCCATTGACTCATTATTATTCCCCATTTATATTATTATTTCCATTGACTCATTATTATTCCCCATTCACATTATTTCCCATTGACTCATTATTATACCTCCCATTGACATCATTATTCTACCTCCCATTGACATCATTATTCTCCATTAACTCATCATTATTCTTTCCCATTGATTCATAATTATTCTAATTGACTTATTATTCCCCAATGACTCATTATTATCATTATTAGTTATTTCATCAAACCTCTTCACTGGTGATTTTCAATAAGATTTATATTTTCGTGTTCATTTCGATTTAATTTAATTATCGTATACTAAATAAAAAGGTAGGTGAATTTGATTTGAAAAGGATGATTTTTTAGTGGTTACTTGATTTGAATTCATTTGCAACTAATACTACGGGTTTATAATAGATTCAGTGTTATTCAGAATTCCAGTTGTAGTGGAAAATTGGGTAAAGATTGTAACTGGGTAGGGTTGTAAAGCAAAAGTTGGAGAATTCACAGATTTATTTAAACACGCCCAAACACCCCACAGATACAATTAGAGACATACAACATTGAAAGACATATGATTATAGATTCGGGGAAGAATTACACTTCAAAGTCGAATGCTCTATACTCAACTGCGCGCAGGATGCACGAAAATATACTTCCTCTCCCCCGAGAGTCTGTAGGCCAACTAATACACGGGGTTGTGATGTATTTCTTCTCGTTGAGAGACTATAAACTAAACATTTCTCAGTGGGAGAGCCGGTTGTGCTGTACGCCTCTCGGGTGAGTCTCGAAGCCTACTGACCATTTCTCCTGAACGCCAAAGGGGCGATCTTGCAGTGCGCAGGAGGAAGCACGGTTACAAACATTATTTGGACAAAAATGGTCTATAAAATATCTATTCACTGACTATTTATTTTGTTCTCGAGTAATATGAATATCCCAAAATAAATTTCATATAAATATTAATGTTGTTTGTTAGATTAAAATGTAAACTAGACAAAAATAAATTCCATTTGATGCCACAATTATTATAATATTGAAATAAATATGTCGATTGTAATTTATAAATATCTTAAATATAAAATTACACTAATATTTAATATAAAATTGAATTTTATTTTATATTTTTAATTTAACTAAATGAGAGTATAATAACAGACGAAATTCAGAATTAATTAATTGATATAATTTTTAATTAAATTATTTTTTTGAAAGCGGATAAATAAATAATAACAAGATTTGTGAATAACATAAATAGATTGATTATTAGAAAATATATAAATTTATAATGCGAAAATAAAAAGGAAAAATTTTCGTTATCATTTTTCTCTTTTTAAACTTCTTAATCTTTTTGTTTCAAGAACTTATTGAATGTCTTTTATACTGAAAAATAACGAGGAAAAATAAAAAAAATCGAGGAAGCACATTTCAGGCGGATTATCTCTTCTTAAAGTCTTAAAGCAGCGTCTCGAAGATTTGCTGTCTCAAATTCCAAGAAACTCAAGACAAGATTTTGAGTGCTCGGATTTAACAAGTGCGGTGGCACGAAGAAAAGCATGATAAGATTACTTCAATTATATTCTAATAATTTGAAAGAAAGAAATTCGGATAACAATGCAGACGCGTTGGTTGCTTGAAAAAAGTTGTACCGAATAACAAGTAGTCAAAATGGTTAATCTAATTAAAAATGGAATAAATTCCGTAATTCCTTTTTTGAACAGATAAAAGGCAGACAAAGAGTTTTTTTAGTATTTTTCTTTAAAATTTCCAACGTGTTTCCTTTGATAAGAAAGCAGAAAGGCATTAATAAATTTTCTTCAAAAGGCATGCACTCATTAAAAGAAACCATGTGTAGTGGATTTAGAAATTGAGATTGTGTTCATGTCATATTTTAAAGCATTTTATTCTCTTTTGACTCACTATTATTCCCCTTTGACTTATTATTATCCTTATTAGTTATTTCCTCAAACCTCTTCACTATTGAGTTTCTATAAAATGTATGTCTTCGTGTTCATTTCTGTTTAATTTAATTTTCTTATACTTAAAAACGTAGGTGAAGTCAACAGAGAAGGCTATTTAATGCTATTTGATATTTATCCATTCGCTACTGGTACAACGGATTTATAATAGATTCAGTGTTACTCCAAATAGACACATGTAGTGTGCAGGTTGGACAACCAGATTGTAATTGTGTGTGGTAGGGTTAAGATACATGATGCAAAGTTGGAGAGCTTCACAGCTTTATTGACAGGCGCCACACAATATTATCAGGCCAAACACATACAATTATTATTTTTATTTCAAATGCAGCTGGCAAACACATAGACAGCTGTCTTGGATACCTTAAGGCAAGCGCTGCACAGACGTTACTTACTTTGCATTACCCAGGGGGTGCGTGTAACTTGAAGATAAGCCATTCGCGGTGTAACAATGCCTCCGCAAAGCTCTACGATCCTATTAGACCGGGACCTACGGTTTAAGGTGGATTTCGAACCACTACAAAGCGTCCCTGGCTCCGCCGGGAATCGAACCCGAAACCTGTAGTACCGAGTGCCAGAGCGCTAGCCACTCAGCCATTCAGACCCTACACATACAATTATAGACACATTATTTAAAACATTTTAAGACATATAATTATAGATTCGTGGAAGGATTCTACTTCGAAGTCGAAAATCCGAAACTGTGCTACACACAGGATGCATGAAATATACTTCTTACTGAGACTGAATCTGTAGGCTAACTAATGCGCCGGAATGCTCAAAACTTATTTTCTCTCGGGATAAGTGACTATAAACTAAACATTTCACAGACAGACGTACCTCAACATTTCACAGACATTCGCTAAATTCCTGAGTCTCATTATACGGGACATCGAATATCTGCTATCAGATTCGAGTTACAGGTTGTTTTCATTAGTACAAAATACTAATTGCATGTAATATAACTATCCACAAAATTGCTTGTCAGCTGTCAAATTTGAGTGATGGATTGTTACTTAATACTTGTCAAATAATATACATTCCTCTCTTCTGGGAATCAAATGCCAAAACTTTTCTCGTGAGAAAAAATGCTACAATGTTAACTAAAAAGTATTATAATCTGTTATAATTTACTTTTATTTAGATAAAAAAACTACTGCCATTAAATTCTTAAATAATCTGAAATTCTTGCTTTAAATTTAACCTAATAAATCACAATCTTTAAAATTTAAATAAAAATTTCAATTTTATTTTTCCATAACTTACAAAAGCTAGGAATTTCATTTTTCAACACATTTATAATTATTTAAAACAATTATTATGCAGTATTATTGAAAAATGTCAAAATCATTCTTGAACTAATATTTCTTTTCCTTATCCATAATATAATTAAATTTAAAATAATCGTCTTTAATTCTGTCCTCATTTCCATTTTAAACCACTTATTTTTTTTTTTTTTTTTTTTTTTTGAAGTATATAATTAAATTTCTTGAATTAGCGTCGCTCGATAATTATTCAAAATAGTGATTAGTAGTATAATATCCACCCACGTATCCAGCGATGTAGTTGGGCATCTGATATAAGAGGATATTTCAAAATTTTCCTTCTTTCTTAAGTACCTACGTTTTGCTGAATTACTATTTTTATATTTAAAATTGGATTATTGCCAAGCCTTTGAAAGGTCACTATATTTTTCATGTTGTATTTTAATGTTGTTTATACTTAATTCTCTCAAATATTTTTTCTTCAATAATAAAGAATAAAGAATTTTATAGTTTTTTTTTAGAAAGATGTAAATGGTTAAATAACAATTTTTGCATTGTGTTTGCAGTTTGATCAACCAGATTATGTACTTGATACTTGAGGCACAAGTTTGAGAACTTACACCTTTATTTACACACGCACTAACACCACATATATACATTAGCACATATAAAGGCAGATAATTATTGTTTCGTGGAAGGACTTCTAAGCCGAGCTATGCGCAGGGTGCGCGAAATATACTGCCTCTCCAGTTGAGAGTCTATAGGTCAACTGACCATTTCTCCTGAATGCCACAGAGGGCGCTCTTGCCAGTGTGTAGGGAGGAAGCACAAGTATTGCTTTTTATCCTTGCTTTTTATCTGCATCTGGGTTGGAGAAATCAAGTCGAAAATGTAATATCTCTTCGACGCTAAGAGCTTGCATAATTATTAATTCAGCCGCTACTGTAATCATTCAATAGTTATATAATAAAGCTAATATGAAATTCTGATTATATTTTCGATATGTTACTGAAGGACCTCGATCAAATGTTTCTTCATCGTTCGTCTTCCCTCATTCATTCTTTTAATTCAACAGTATCAGTATAGTAACGGGGTCTGATGGCAGAGTGATTAGCTCTCTGGCTTTCGGTGCTACAAGTTGACCACCCAACCTCTATCATTCCAATTGTGTTTTTGTTCTCAAACTCTAACAATTTCTGATACTTGCTTTGATGGTGATGTAAAGTCTGTTCAATTGACCTACAGGAGAATAAATGCTGGTTGTGTGCTCAGCGATGAATTCCTTATTTGAGGGGCAATGGTAGTGTGTCTCATGTATAACGTTGAAATTAATGAAATAAATCCTTCAGATAAGGCTTTGACATCGACGTCTGTAATACTGAAGCATCATTCCGCAAAAAGATAAACAGCATACAGAGTGCCTCAGGGTGACTATTTATAAGCTGAGATTAACGACACCTCTCAGTTGTCCTTAAGTAATACGTAATCATGCTGCAGTTTCATTCATTGGCATATGTGATTGACACAAACATTAATGCTGATGAATACAACTTGAAAAAAAATTATAGTAAAGTTTTTGTAGGGGTTCAACAATTCCTACTGGACTCTAATTTCTATGACAATAAGTGTATTTTAAAATAGAAAATCTATGAATCCAAATAAGCTCATTTATTCAATTTATTGTTATAACAAGAAAAATATTAATTTAAATTCTAATACTGTCTTCATTGTAACTTAATTGTTAACTACTCATAATTTTGTTATTAAATAATTGATGATTTTTTTTTTTTTTTCATTTTTAAGAAAAGTCTTTACTAATAAGAGAAATAAATTTCCACAATTAATTTAATGAATCCACAAATACTTTTATGATCCAATGTTTATTTAACAAAAATTTAATGAAAACCGATCATGTAAGTTTTATTATATTTTTATTTGTCATAAGCTCTTAAGTATTTTAAATGCTCAAAATAAATTTTGTACTGCTGCTGAAATTTATTATTATTATTAATATTTTACTTTATTGACATTCTAATGGTATTAATGGTGTAATTCATTTGTATTTATGCTTGACTCTAAAATTATTTTCATTTTTTAATCTCAAATTGCAATAAATGGTTACAAATTTAATTATGTGTGATGTCCTTTCTATTTTTTTTTTTTATTAGAAATATGACATCTTAAATTTTTATAAATAAACATAGAAGACTTATGTTTTTGAAGATAACAATTCAATATTTGTTTGACAAAATATTGAATTACAATATTTCAATTACATTCTAATAATTTTTTAAATAAATATTTGTAACTACGTTTCTTGTTAAATATATATATTTACATGTTTCGTATTAAATATGTTGTTTCTTATCCCACTTGGTTGACAGCAACATCTAGGACAAGTCTTTGAACCAGTATGGTCTCATGGAAGGAGAGAAGGGGGGGGCGCAGCTTCTGTTGTGATGGAGTACCGGTAGATAGAAGTTTGACTTGGCTCAGTGACGCTGAAGAAGAGGGAGGGCAGTGCCTTCAGTGACGAATTTTTAAGGGGAACTACCCTGTATGGGAAAAAGTCCTGAAAAGTCCCTCCTGTAGTCAATTAAAGAGGCAAGATGATGAGCATCAAACTCCATAGAGTCTCTTCATTTTTTGAAACAGTGCCTAAAACAAAGGCGTCAGCGGACTGAACCGCAACTCTAATGTTCACCAATGGCGCATGTTGCTACTGAGCCACGAGCCGGACGAAATAATAAATAATTAAAGATAATCAAATATTAAATAATGAAATAAATAGTAAATAATTAAAGATAAAAAATTATTGGGAAATATGGATTAAATAAAGTTTCTTAGGGGATTCTTAGATTAGGAAGCTTGATTGGAAATCTGACATGTATACCTGAATATACCTGAAATAGGCTGAATTATAACATAACACCGAATGTGTTGTCTTTCAATTAGCCTCTATGGGTATTGCATTGGAAAACCAGAAATTTAAAGAATAGCCTACACGTTTAATTTGTATGATGTGGTTTCCGTCTTTCTTAGAAAAGTGACATCTTAAAATGCTACAAATAAACATAAATAACATAAT
Source organism: Caerostris extrusa (assembly GCA_021605095.1). Lineage (NCBI taxonomy): Eukaryota > Metazoa > Arthropoda > Arachnida > Araneae > Araneidae > Caerostris > Caerostris extrusa. Next base: position 65,384 of record BPLR01008121.1, on the reverse strand, counting down.
AAATCAAATGTTTCTAAAGGTTACAATATAATATTCTCTGTCTTCTTTTTCATTGGCGCAACAGCGCCATGGTGCGACAAGACCATTTGCTATTGGCAGATTTCGAGACAGGGAATGTTTTATTTTTACCGAGACAGGTTGTCAACTCTACTACCAATGCTCTACAGTCATATTAGACAGGAACCTAAGGTTTAAAGTGGATTCCTAATCACTACAAACATCCATGGCACCGCGGGGATTGGAACCCAAAACCTGTGGCGCAGAACATTAGTCACTAGGCCATCAGGTCCCACAATGTAATATTGAAACCACGTTCCCTCCTACGCACTGCAAGAGCGCTCCGTGTAGCATTCAGGAGAAATGGTCAGTAGGCCTCGAGACTCTCACTCGAGAGGAAGTACAGCGTCATCGGCGCTTCTGTTGAGAAACGTTTAGTTTGTAACCTCTAATTCCGAGAGGAATTATATTTAACACAATTCTGTGTATAAGGGGCTGCAGATTCTCTCTCGTAGAGGAATTATATTTCTCTCAAAGAGTATCGGGTTTTCGGTTTAGACACGGAATCCTTCTATTATTCTACAATCAAAATCATAATAATTAGTCTTTAAATATGCTAAATATTGTCTGTCTCTAAATATGGTTTGCGTGCGTGTGTTAATAAAGCTGTGAGTTCTCAAACCTGTGTCTCAAATCTCAACCCAACCTCACCCTGTTTCAATCCAACTCACAACAGTGCAATATTGCTTTTATAAAATATTACGGAAAATGCAACTGAAACAACTCATCGATTTTTTTCATTAAAATTGTTCCGTTGATTATATTACTGCAGCACTGTTAAATAATCGTATTTCGAACGTAATCTGTAAGCTAATACAGCTATGTTGAATGAAATATCTCTATCTAAGCCACATATGCTCTCTAGAATTTCAAATCCGATATCTGCTTTTCTGGAAATCCTTTAAATTCCCTCGCAGAGTTTCAATTTCTTGAAAACCAAGCCATTTCCACTTAATTATCTGTGCGGGTGCCTTGATACATTGATTTTAATCAAGGAGCCAATAGTTTCGGTCGTATTGTGCAAACATGCAAATCCCGAGCAAATGCATCATAGGTTAACAGATCGAGCCAGAGAACACGAAATGCAATGTGCCCGCTGGTAAATTAAATTACTTCAAAATGTCTAATGGCGATTGAATTGAGGGATGTGTTTGTTCATTTTGAAACAGAAAATATTATCTAATATCTACGGTGTATTTTTGTCTCGCATTTTTTACATGATGTTATTTACTTTTACTTAGGTATTTACATGTTAAGCTATATTCTATTCGATTTCTTGGTCAGTTTAATTACTTAAAAATGGCAATTTTCTTCATTTTATAGTCATTTCTTAAAATAATGGGTAATATTATAATTCATATTACTGTAAACAAATAGAAAACGGATGATAAAGTTAAGACAACCTTGAAGTCTACATTGAAAATAAATAAATTACAATAAGATACATGTATTTTGCCGACAAAATATAATTTACTGTATATATTGTTTGATTTATGATTTGATAAACAAATAACTATTTCATTACAAATCAAAATAACATGTTTGATTTACGGTTTCATGGCAAAATATAATTTACCGTATATGTTGCTTGATGATTATGGTTCCATCAACAAATAACTGTTTCATCAGAAAACGAAACAACATGTTTGATTTACGTCTTCATCAACAAATTTGAGATGGAATAGCTATTTGTTGATGAAACCGTAAATCAAACATGTTGTTTTGATTTGTGATGAAGTAGATATTTATACACAAGGTAATTTTGCAACAGGCGCCTGATGGCCGAGTGACTAGTGCTCTGGCTTTCTGTATTTCGAGTTCGATTCCCGACGGTGCCCTAGATGTTTATAGTGGTTCGGAATCTACCTTAAACAGTACATCCAGATCTAAAATGATTGTAGAATTTTGGGCTGGTAACCTACCACGTAAAAAGAAAGCGTCTCCTGTCTCGAAATCTGCCATCAGGCAGACGCCCTTGGTCCACCATGCTATTGAAGGAGAATTACATAACATATTGGTTTCCACAGTCTCAATCGATTATTTGCTTACTTGATTAATATTCAAAATATTTGACTATTCTAAATTATATTAATCAAATAGTCAAATATATTACTAGTAGTAGTAGTAGTAGTAGTAGTAGTAGTAGTAATATATAGTTGACTATTTGATTAATATGATTTAAATATAGCAAATTTTCAATGAATTTAATTTGCAGAAAACTATCTCCGATTCATTATTAAGTAATGATTCAATTCCAAAATTAATTTAAAAAGTTGAAATTTTCATCGCATTTAAAAATAGTTTAAACCGTAACCTTTTCAAGACACGAGAGAGAACGAATCACTTTCGGAAAATTGTCTTTTTGGTAGAAAACATCTGCACAGAAAATACCCTCAGCTACATGAATGGGAACATGGAAAGGTTCCGCTATTCACAGGAGGATAAAAGAAAAATTGAATGCATGATTCATAAGCTAATGTCTCGAAATCCCTCTTCTGAAGGAGTGTCATCGAAGATTCAAGAGTCTGGAGGGATGGTTCGACCCTTCTTATTGTGAATACAAAGAGCTCGAGGTGTTACAATGGGATGGAAGAAATGGAAAAAATCGGTCTAGACAACAAATTCCGTCATTGGCTCATTTCGTGAAAGCAGTTCGTATTTTGCTTTTTGAGGAACAGAAATGTAAATTTAAGATTATTTTGTCTATTCTAAAAATATTTATAAAATGCGTATAGAAAGGTTAAGCAACAAATTTTAGAAATGGATTACATAATTCAGGCAAATTACATTTTACAGGACAATTAAGTACAATAATATATGAACTAATATCAATGTTTGGTTTTCATATTTCTCCACTTTTTTTAGTGTAAAGTCAATAGTTAATCCATGCAACTTGAGGTATCTGAAACATTTTTGAGAAAGGTCGACAGAAATATCGCCAAACTAATAGCCAAGGCCATTACCTCGGAAATCTCTGAGATATTTTTAATTTTTTACCTTGTTTAGTGCACATTTGTTATTTTTTCAAAACAAACGCATTGTAAGCAGCAAATAATATAGATCCACAATTTAAAGGACAGATAATTATAAAAACTCATAGTTAACTAAAAAAAAAAAAAAAACTTACACGTACTTTTACAGCAGGGACCTGATGGTCAGTGACTAGCGGTTTGGAGCTCGGCGCTACAGATTTCGGTTTCGAGTCCCCGCGGTATTTCCGTTGTTTGTAGAGGTTCGAAATCCACTTTAAGCCGTAGTTCCCACTCTAATATGATTGTTGGGCGTAGGATTGACATTTATACCTGTAAAAGAAAGCATCTTCTGTCTCGAATTCTGCCTGCATGCAGACGACCTTGGCCCACCATGGGGCTGTTGCGTCATTGAAGAAGCAACATATTGTCCTCACAGTCTCATGAGATTATTCGCCTGTTTGACATGATTTTAATATAGCAAGCTTTCAATGCATTTAATTTGCAGAAAACAAACTTTGATTCATTATTAAGTAACAATTCCATTCCGAAATTAATTAAATAAATTGAACATTTCCCACGCTTTTCAAAATAGTTTAAACCTTATCCTTTTCAAGAGAGAAAGATTGAATCACTTCGGAAAATTGTCTTTTTTTTAGACAGAAAACGTCTGCACAGAAAATACCCGCAGCTCCATGAATGGGAACACCGAAGGATTCCGCTATTCACAGGAGGATAAAGGAGAAGTTGAATGCATGATTCATAAGCTAATGTCTCGAAAACCCTCTTCTGAAGGAGTGTCATCGAAGATTCAAGAGTCTGGAGGAAGGGTTCCACCTTTCTTATTGTGAATGCAAAGGGCTCGGGGTGTTACAATGTGATGAAAGGAGTGGAAAAAATCGGCCTAGACAACAAGTTCTGTCATTGGCACATTTCGTAGAAGCTATTCGTAGTTTTATTTTGAGGAACAGAAATGTAAATTTAAGATAAATTTGTCTATTCTGAAGATATTTATGAAGTGCGTTTAGAAAGGTTGAGTAACAGAATTTTAACATATATCTATTAAAAACGTTTGTAGTGCATTTAGAAATGGATTGCATAATTCAGGTAAATTACATTTTACATGGAAATTTACTACAATAACATATGAATCTACATCAAGCAGAAATATACAATAATCATACATTTCTATACGCGATATTTAAAATTATTACTAGTTTTCTTCTAATGCAGCTGGCAAACAGTTAGATAGACGTCTTGGATGCCTTAAGGCCAACGCTGCACCCAAATTACTCACGTAGCACTACCCAGGAGGTGGGTGTAACTTGAAGATAAGCTACGAACGTGGAGTAACAGACCCCCGCAACATATAATAACGATCATGTTAGACAGAGACCTACAGTTCAAAGTGGATTCCGAACCACTACAAACATTCATGGCAACAACAGAATTCGAACTCGAAACCTGTGGTACCTAGCGCCAGAGCTCTAGCCACTAGGCCATCAAGCCCCTGTAATATGATTATTGGGCGTATGTTTGACATTTCTACTCCGTAAAAAGAAAACATCTTCTGTCTCAAATTCTGCTTACATGTAGACGGCCTTGGCCCACTTTGCGGCTGTTACGTCATTGAAGAAGAATTTTGCAACATATTGTCATCACAGTTTCATGAGATTATTCGTATGTACTATGATTTTAATGTAACAAGATTTCAATACATTTAATTTGCAGAAAACAGAACTCTGATTCATTATTAAGTAACGATTGCATTCCAAAATCAATTAAACAAATTGAAATTTTCCGTCGCTTTTAAAAATAGTTTAAACCGTAACCTTTTCAAGACGCGAGAAAAATTGAATCACTTCGGAAAATTGTCTTTTGAGATAGAAAACGTCTGCACAGAAAATACCCGCAGCTCCATGAATGGGAACACCGAAGGATTCCGCTATTCACAGGAGGATAAAATAGAAATTGAATGAATGATTCATAAGCTAATGTCTCGAAAACCCTCTTCTGAAGGAGTGTCATCGAAAATTCAAGAGTCTGGAGGATGGTTCGACCCTTCTTATTGTGGATACAGAGGGCTCGAGGTGTTACAATACGATGAAAGGAATGGAAAAACTCGGTCTAGACAACAAGTTCTGTCATTGGCACCTTTCGGCAAAACTGTTCGTATTTTGTTTTTTGGGAACAGAAATGTAAATTTAAGGCAAATTTGTCTGTTCTGAAAATATTTAAAAATGCGTTTAGAAAGGTTTGAACAACAGAATTTTATATCTATTAAAAAACGTTTTTAGTTCATTTAGAAATGGATTGCACAATTCAGTCAAATTACATTTTACATGGCAGTTTAGTACAATAATATATGAATCCACATCAAGCCGAAATATACAATAATCATAAAGGTTTATAAGGGAGAATTAAAATTATATTGTCATGATCGGCGTAACAGCCCCATGTTGGGCCAAGGCTATCTGCCTACTGGCAGATTTCGAAACATGAGATGTCTTCCTTTTACGGAATAGGGTTAACGGTTTTACGCCCAACACTCGGCGTTCATAAGCTGTACAGGTCTACAGTCATGTTAGACTAGTTGGAAATAGTAAACTAATATACTAGTAAATTGGATTCCGAACCACTACAAACAACCACGGCATCAGTGGGACTCGACCCAGAAACCTACGTCACCGAGTGCCAAAGAGCTAGCCACCCAGCCGTATCAGGCCCAATAATAGATATAGAATGTAATTTATAATTTTAAAGCTTAATAAATAGAAGGAAAAAGTTTTAAGTACCGTCTTGAGAATCCTTAATCCTGCACACTGAAATGTGCACAGCTATCGAGGGCAAGGTTTGAATCTGCTGACAATCTCCATTGGAGCCATTGCTTTCAGAAACGAGCAGACTCGATGATAATTTTAGAGCGTTTGCAAACGTACCGTATCGGCAATCAAGTTGTCTGGACAAGATTTTTCTCACATATAATACACGAAAATGTAGGCCAGTTACCTCTAAAAACCCGCCCGGTAGGAAATGTTTTCTTTTCATCACCCAGTATTTATATGAAGGAAAAAACGCATAATTAAATTAATAATTAAAGATGTATTATCAAATTAATATTTCTATCATATATCAAGTTTTAATTCATACTTGTATATTCTATTTAATTTCTGATTGTTGCAAAATAATTAGTGTGGCAATATCGCTAATAGCAAGCATTTGTTTTTACAAGTTCAATTTAAGTAAAAACATTTTTGTATTTAAAGAAAACATTTTCTTTGATAATTTTCTTTCCACCATTAGTTTTCTCCAGTTTTTAAATTTACCTATATGCTCAAGACAAAACATATCTCAACAAGGATTACTTGTTTGAAAGTATTACATTAAACATTAAAATACTAACCCAATTTCACCGGTCACAAATTAAAACATATTATGAAATCAGACATTAAAACTTATTCTGAAGAGCAATTTAAGCTGAAAATATCCCCCTGAAAGCAGGACACATTTAACAATATTCAAAACACAAGTATTTCATTATTATTTTTTATTTATGTGTGTGTGTGGAAATTAATGCTAATAAATATCTCGGAAATCTGGACTGTCTACACTTTTCCTCTTTTATAGTAAAAAAAAGCCTTTTCTTTGAACATTTTCTTTCCACTATTAAATTTTTCCTGTTCTTAAATCTACCTATTTGTTCAAGACAAAGCATAGCTTAACAGTAATTACTTGTTTAAAAGCATTACATTAGATATTTAATCTGAGCTTAATTTCACTGATTCACAAATCAAAGAAAATCACAATATGAAACGTCTGATTGCACAATATGAAATTAGACAAAATTTATTCTGAAAAATTAATGTGTGGTATTAATTTTCCACTATTAGATTTCTCCTGTTTTTAAACCTGCCCATTAGCTCAAGACAAAACATAGCTCAACAATAATTACTTGTTTAAAAAGCATTACATTAGATATTTAATCGCAACCTAATTTCACTGAATTACAAATCAAAGAAAATCACAATATGAAATGTCTGATTTCACAATACGTAATCAGACATTGAAATTTATTCACTACATTGCAGAAAGTCCTTTATAAATAAAGTTGAAATTTTCCTCTTACATCTGGCGCCATCTATTATTAGGTACATGACTTAAATCTTAAAAAAAACCTAAAATTAATTAATTAAGTTTAATTAATGAATTAATATTTGAAAAAATTGTATTAGCATCAAGTATCATCCACTACAAGTTAAAAAAATGTATTTTAACTTGTGTGGATGAATAAAAAGTATTTTATTAACGATTGAAAATTTGAACAAGATATATATAGGGAGAGTGTGAATTAATAGTAGGAATTGAAAAAGCCTTTTCTATGAACAATGTCTTTCTACTATTAAATGTCTTCTGTTTTCAAATCTACCCATTAGCTCAAGACAAAACATTACTCTACAATACTTACTTGCTTGAAAGCATTACATGAGACATTAAAATCTGAAGTTAATTTCACTGAATTACAAATCAAAGAAACTCACAATATGAAATGTTTGATTGCACAATAAGTAATCAGACATTGAAATTTATTCTGAAAAGCAGTTTAAGCTGAAGATGCCGTAAGTAAGGGTAGCAACCGTCGTTACTCATTTAGCACTACCTAGGGATCACGTGTAACTTGAAAATATACTACGGACGCGAGTAAAACTACCCCTAAAATGCTCTACGACCGAGACCGAGACCTACGGTTTTAATTGAATTCCGAAACACTACAAATATCCATGGCACCGCCGGGACTTGACCCGAAACCTGTGGTACCGAGAGCCAGAGCGCTAGCCTCTAGACCATCAGGCCCCTGTAATATGATTGTTGAGCGTAGAGTTGACATGTCTACCCCTTAAAAAGAAAACATCTTCTGTCTCGAATTCTGCCTGCATGCAGACGGCCTTGGCCAACCATGGGGCTGTTACGCCATTGAAGCAGAATTTTGCAACCTTTTGTCTGCACAGTGTCATGAGATTATTTGTATGCATTATGATTTTAATATAGCAAGATTTCAAAACATTTAATTTGCATAAAAAGAACTCTGAATCATTATTAAGTAACAATTGCATTCCAAAATCAATTAAACAAATTGAAATTTTCCGTCGCTTTTAAAAACAGTTTAAATCGTAACCTTTTGAAGACACGTGAAAGATAGAATCACTTCGGAAAATTGTCTTTTTGAGGTTGAAAACGTCTGCACAGAAAATACCCGCAGCTCCATGAATGGGAACATTGAAAGATTCCGCTATTCACAGGAGGATAAAAGAGAAACTGAATGCATGATTCATAAGCTAATGTCTTGAAAACCCTCTTCTGAAGGAGTGTCATCGAAGATTCAAGAGTCTGGAGGGATGGTTCGACCCTCCTTATTGTGAATACAAGGGCTCGAGGTGTTACAATGTGATGAAAGGAGTGGAAAAAATCGGTCTAGACAACAAATTCCGTCATTGGCTCATTTCGTAAAAACTGTTCATACGAGTATTTTGTTTTTTTGAAACAGAAATGTAAATTTAAGGCAAATTTGTCTATTCTGAAGATATTTATAAAATCCGTATAGAAAGGGTGGACAACAGAATTTTATATCTATTAAAAAGCGGGTTTAGTGTACTTAGGTGGGATTGCACAATTCACAATTAAATGGATAGCACAATGCAAGTAAAGTACATTTTACATGGCAATTGAGAACAATAATATTTGATTCCACATCTAGCAGAAATATACAATAATCATAAATGTTTATAAGCGAGATTTAAAATTATAGCTATATCAAAACAAAACAGATGATTTTATTTCCTAGGACTTTAAATTATTTTTTCTAATTTTAAGCTTTTAAAAATTTTAAATTTACACATTTTGACAATATGTAGTCAGACATTGAAATTTGTTCTGAAAAGCAATTTAAGCTGAAAATATCCAACTGAAAGCATGGCACATTTAATAATATTCAAAATGCAATTATTTCATTATTATTATTTTGTTAATGCTAATACCTATCTCTGAAATCATGACTGTCTACGCTTTTCCTCTTTATATTAAAAAAAACTTTTCTCTGAACATTTTCTTTTTATTATTAAATTTCTTCTGTTTTTAAATCTATCCATTTGCACAAGGCAAAACATATCTCAACAATAATTACTTATTTAAAAACATCATTACATTATATATTTAATCTGAACTTAATTTAACTGAACCACAAATCAAAGAAAATCACAATATGAAATCAGACATTGAAATTTACTCTGAAAAGCAATTTAAGCTGAAAATATCCCACTGAAATCAGGACACATTTAACAATATTCAAAATGCAAATATTTCGCTATTATTATTTTCTATTTATATGTGTATAGAAATTAATGCTAATACATATCTCTGAAATTCTGACTGCATGTCTTTTGACTGTCTACGCATGTCCTCGTTTATTTAAAACAAGTAATATAAAAAAAAAAAAAAAAAAATTTTAAAATCAATTCCTACTTTTGCACTATATCGCAGAAAGTCCTTTATAAATAATTTTCATTCATTTTTTAAAATTTATTGGGCGCCATCTATTGGTAGATACATGCACCTTAAATCTAAAAAAAAATTAAAATTAATTAATTAAATTTAATTAATATTTGAAGAAACTGTATTAACATCAAGTATCATCCACTACAAGTTCAAAAAAATGTACTTGAACTTGAGTGGATGAATAAAAAGAATTTTATTAACGACTATCAATTTGAACAAGATATATATAGGGAGAATGTGAGCTAATAGTAGAAATTAACAAAAAAAACTTTTTCTTTGAACAATGTCTTTCTACTATTATTATTTTTTTCTTTCTAATGCAGCTGGCAAACACAGACAGCTTGGTCTTAGATGCCTTAAGGCAAGTGCCGCACAGACGTACTCACTTTGCATTACCCAGGGGGCGCGTGTAACTTGAAGATAAGCCACGGACGCAGAGTAACAATGCCCCCGTAACGCTCTACGATCCTATTAGACTGATCCTATTAGAATATTAGAGCCACTACAAACACTGGCACCGTCGGGACTCGAACCCGAAACCTATGGTACCGAGCGCCAGAGCGCTAGCCACTCGGCCATTCAGGATTTTAATCTAAATCTACCCATATGCTCAAGACAAAACATAGCTGAACAATAATTACTTGTTTAAAAGCATTATATTAGACATTTAATCTGAACTTAATTTCACTGAATCACAAATCAAAGAAAATCATAATATGAAATGTCTGATTGCACAATATACAATCAGACATTGAAATTAATTCTGAAAATATCCATCTTAAAGCAGGACACACTTAACAATATTCAAAATGCAAGTCTTTCATTATTATTATTTTTTATTTATGTGTGTGTGGAAATTAATGCTAATACGTATCTCTGAAATCTTGACTGTCTAGGTCTTTCCTCTCTCCCTACACGCATGCCATGGAAGCATATTTGGAAATTCGAACGATGGAACCCGAATGTTCATTAATCGCTGTACGGCCTTCTATTTGTCATCCCCTCTATCTGAGCAGGGTTTCTGCATGGGTGATTTATTGGTTAATGGCTCATGTGCCCAAGCAATTTCGGAGAACTCACATCAACAAATAAAATTGCTTTTATTCATCTTTATGTATGATTAAAGATGACTTGCTTCACCACACATCGGTTGTTAACGATTGTGTTGGCATCGCCAGTAATAGTAAGTATGATGTCCTGTAGGAATAGTATTGTACATATGGATGTTTGTAACAGTATATTTAAAAAAAAAATATATTTATCAGCATATAAATTTTAGAACTAGTTGATTTATTAATTTACTTTTTAAATCAATATGCTGTTAGATACCTTAACGGCCAACCACTCTTTTATGCTATGAGAAATTTATATTATTCATAAGCTAATTATTATTCATAAGCTATTATTCATTATTCATAAGCTATTATTCATAAGCATTACTTCATAAGCTAAACACAGTTCATAATGTTAAAAAATTATTACTACTTTTTGCAAAATTATCTTGGTTAAATTCTCTGATTTTTAGTTATTATATTATACCTTCAGATCGTTATTAATTAGAAAATCCGCAAAAATATATAAAAATTATTATTCTGTACAATAAGTACATTGGATATTAAATTTCCACAATGAAATTCCTCAAATACATCAATACGTTTCTCAGAAAGTTTTTATTTTCCATTCCTAGAGCCCATCATTGTACTTACGTGTTTTTTATTTGACTCATGAACTCTCTAAATCTGTTAATCATGCTATAATATTCAACAATGTTACCCGAGTTTTACCTGAATATCCCCACTTTAGTAAGCAACCTCAAAAAGGTTTCCAGAGAATATGCATTTTGAACTATCTTTTTTCAAACATAAGTGATTAAGATTAAATTTGATCATACCTACCATAAATTAAATGTTTTTGGGGTTCTTAATTTAAAGTTTCTCGGTTCTCTCTTAGGTTTCTTGCTACAGATTAATTCGCAGTAGAGTTTTAGCCTACAGATTAAATTTGCTCTTATCCTTTGTAAACATCGACATTTTTAATTAGACTTAGCGAGTGAAACCAAAGCCGATGAGCTAAATATAACCATTTCAGGTATCATAAAAAAACAGCTCAATCCATCCATGTAAAACAACGACAATTTTATTGTAAAATGATTTCTTCATTAACTGCATCATTCAGCAACATCAAAGATACATGCATGTTTAATCTAGATTTAAGTTTTTCGCAACATTATGGTTACTTTCTTCAACACCTAATACTTAATTTCTATATAAAAGTAAACGATATTATTTCATTAGAAACAGGGTTCAAATCCATATTGTTTAATGTTTAATTATTTTTATTTCACAAAAACCTTCTAAGACACTTTCAGGCACAATAAAATTGTCTTCTGATTGCCTCAGTAGAATCTTTTAATGCTCCAAGGATTCCATTAACAAGTAAGACGAAAACCATGAAATGCGGTCCAAACCCCTAACATGAGATTGGACTGGTGCATCAAACTAGTGCTTTAAGCCTCACTCAAACATCCTGGAACTTAAATGTTTTCTGATTGGTTTATTACAGGGTTTTATTAAACGTTTTTGTTCCATGGACCTCTTTTACTAGTAAAATGAGCCATAAAATCACTTTTCAAAATAATATTCTTAAAAGTGAAAATAAAATCAAAGTAATTTAGTTAAAAAAATATTGTGAAAAATATTTTATAGTTGTAATTTACGTCATTTCACCTAGATACGTTGGTTCGTATCCTGACTGTGGTATGGATGTTTGTTAGTGGTTCGGAATCCACGTTAAACTGTAGGTCCCGGCCTAAAGTGTGCACAAAATACCCGTAGAGTGGCAAACCAAACCTAGATACGTTGTATAATATTCAAATTAATATAAAATAATAGCTAAAATTTTGTCATTAAAAACTGCTATTCCGTATAGATGTTTTTTTTATTTGAATGAAATTAATATGAGATAGAAAAAAATATGTTGCATCTATTGGTAATCACATATAGAACTAATAATATTACAATTATTTATTATTTTAGATGAATTATTATAATTATTTAAACTTATGAGTCTCAGAATAAAGGATAAACCTACCTACCTATAATCACAAGCTTCAAACTCGGCTGCCCTCAAAATAAGAGAAGAACCACCAAATTTTTAGTTCTAATGCAGCTAGAAAACACTTAGGTAGTTGTCTTGATGCCTTAAGGCAAGCGATGCACCGACGTTACTCACTTAGCACTATCCAGGAGGTGTGAGCAACTTGAAGATAAGCTACGGACGCCGAGTAACAATACCCCGCAACGCTCTACGATCATGTTAAACCAGGAACTACGGTTTAAAGAGGATTCCAAACCACTACAAACATCCGTGGAACAGGCAGGATTCGAACCCGAAACCTGTGGTACCGAGCGGCAGAGCACTAGCCACTGACCATTCAGGCTCCACCATCAAAATTAATCCTACGGATTCCAGTACTAAAGATCAAAATCAAGCGTAAGGACTCTAGAAACAAAAGCAAAAGACCATTAGAATCGTGTCCACCGATCCTTGGTTAAGAATGCAAATACATTTGGGAACCACTGATTTAATACTGATTTGAATTTTTTTTTTAAATACATGGTTTAAGCACTTTAATCTTTAATTTAATGAAGCACATTCAATATCTTCACTAAAACAAACTAATATTCCATTTCTCGACGTATAATAAATATTAATAATTTAAATAATAATTTTACGGCACATAAACAGTTTAGTGTACATAATTTTATTAAAAAAATACGATACTTTTTAATTTATGCATTAATTGATACTAATTTTTTTTTTTTACAATTTAAAAATACAATTCTGCTAAAATATTCCTTTTATATTTAACATAAAATGACACTTGAATGCATACTATCAAGAAATGAACAGTTAACTTGATGTAAGAAGATTATTAGAAGATTCATAAAGCCAATGCATTCTCGGAGGTAAATCTCCCCATTATTGAATTACGTGCTTAAAAGTGCCCAAACAAACGTGCATTCTGTTGACTAATTTATGTTCAATGCAATTGCTGAATTTGATTTCGAAAATAATCAAATTTTGTTTAGTTTTGGTGTATGTTTTCTAATGAAAAGAGAAATTTCCTATATCATATTCCAAAATGAGAGTTTATAAATCTCAAAATAAATACTAACAATGAATGAAATAAATTGAAATAAAATGTGATGTCCTCTTTTCTATCAACTTACGGATTAAAAGACATTTTTTTTCTTTTCTTTTCTTTTTAGGCTGAATTTTGCAGTGGAAAATGCTATACATAAATAGTTAAAATAAGCATATTTTTTAACGCTATATTGTTTTCTGATTTCAGATCAAACCCTTTTTGTGCAATTCCTGCTATTATCTCACACTCTCCCTATATATATCTTGTTCAAATTTTCAACCGTTCATAAAATACTTTTAATTCATCCACTCGAGTTCAAATACATTTTTTTGAACTTTTTATGTAGTGGATGACACTTGATGTTATTACAGTTTTTCAAATATTAATTCATTTTAATTAAATTAAATTTATTAATTTTAGTTTTATATGGGAGAAAAATTTCTCATATATAAGATACACTCATGTTCATAAATTAAGGATAATTCAGAATCACACAGAAAAATTGAACTCTAAAATAAAAATTTCACCTGTAGAATTATCACACACATCTTGAAGAAGAATATGCAAATTACAGGAAACCACCAGATGGCGCGGATAGTACGTCACAATGACGAGAGTGTAAGAGAAGGGTATATAAGGAATGGTGGCAAAGAAGTAAAAATGTTCTAAGCGCTTTAAAAGCCTTTCAGTACAATAACCGCATAGTTATGGCACAAAGGAAGCATGTTCAGAGTGTAACGATGACAGGCCACATCTATCCGGATGTCATTCTGGAACAACATGTACGTTTGTTTCGGGAGCCATGGGTGCTGAATTTCTGTTTATGGATGACGACGCCCGTCCTCACTTCGTGCTGTGCATTGTAGACGAATGCCTTCAATTGGAGGATATCACCCGTATGGATTGGCCAGCATACTCACCGGACTTGAATCAATAGAGCATGTGTGGGATATGCTTGGCCGACGAATTGCAGCCCGTCAACCCCCTCCCACCTGTCAACCGGAACTTCGAGGGCATTGCTTGATGAGTGGTGTAATATTCCCGAAGATCAGATTGATAATTTGATACTCAGCATGCATAGGCGTTGCAAGGCCTGTATTGCATCGTCCGGGAGACATACTCCATATTAACCATCGTACTAACCATGTTATACTGTTTTTTGTAAATAGGTTCTTTTTGAAATTTGCTCCAGGGAGTAAAAATCGCAATTTTTATTAATTATGTCAAACAATGTTATTAATTATGTCATCATCTTTTACCTTTTTGTTTAATAAATAGACTTTTCAAATAAGTCAAATTTGTTTTTCTTCTGTCTCTTTTCTTTTTCCTGAACTTCATTATCCTTAATTTATGGACATGAGTTTAGCAGGATATAAATTTAGGAATAAATACCGTCAGTGGCGAAGCGTGTAGATCACTGGAAAAAAAAATTCTTTTTTCCTTCTGAGATCTAGTCTGAGTCAAGGAGAGAACAAAATGGAAAATGAAACATGCGAATAAATGAGTGAGATACATCGAAAGTGTGTATGTGTGAGAGAGAGAGAGATTGACAGAGAAATGAATGAAAATGATTTACAAAGGACTTTCTGCAAATATTGGGGGAAACAGTAGGGGAAACAGTAACAACAGTAGGAAATGGGAAAACAGTAGGAATTGAGTTAAAATGTTTTTTTAATATAACTTGTTAATTTAGATCATAAAACCCACCGCTTTTCTACATGGCTACTTTAACCCATCATCATCATCATCACGGCGCAGCAGCCCCATGGTGGGCCAAAAATTGGCAGATTTCTAGACCACAGATGCTATTTTTTACGGGGTAGGGTTGTAAGCCTTACGCCCGATGCTCTACAGTCCTTTAGACAGAAACCTACGATTTAAAGTGGATTGCGAACCACTATAAACATCCATTGCACCATCGGGACTCGAACCCCAAACCTGTGTTTATATGGTTTACTTTTTACACAGGTACATTTATATTTTCATGAATGAAACAATTTTTGAAAATAGATGTTTATGGTTTGGTTTGTCGCTCTACCGTTATTTTGTGCCCAGTTTAGTCTTATTAGACAGGGAACTACAGTTTAACGTGAATTCCGAACCACTAAAAACCATGTCTGTAAGGCAGACCTTCAGTCAGTGAAGATAGTAATACCATTCATTTGTTGTGATGCAGATAGACTCATAGCATTTATATTTATTTTGATTTATATTAATAATTTTTCATGGATCTCTGCCTGTGGTACCAATAGCCAGAGAGTTAGCCAATTGGCCATCAGACCGCCATCAAAGTTCATAGCTAAACAGTCCGACTAGTTGTGCCAGACGTGTCACATACATTGTCACATTGATCAACGAGTCTCCATGTTTCTGAAAACAGTGACTGTAAGAAACGCCAGATTATGAATCCGATTAACCAAATGAGATTGCAGTGTGATATCAAAGAAGCTTTATAAGCCATTTTCAAGCTTAGTTTGGTTTATGGCTCTACGGTTATCTTGTGACACGAGGGCTATATAGACTTTGACTTACAGTTTAAAGTGGATTCCAGGCCACTAACAAACACAAATGCTACCGCCAAGACTCGAACCAGCAGGCTGTGGTACCAAAGGCCAGAGCGCTAGCCAATTGGCCATCAGGCTGGAATTGAGGTATTTGGTTTAACTTTTATGTTATTTCCAACAAAACTCTTAGTTTTAATATCAATCAAATAAAAAAAATTTCACATTTTCATTGTATTATAAATTAATGCATAATAGTATTTTTTAAAGGATCATTTAAGAAAAAAAATTTAAATTTTCAATGGAGAAAACCAGTGGGAAAAATTGCCCAAAGTGTCAACATCTTTTCACTAAAAGCCTACAGTGAAATGTCACAAAATCGTTTCCAGAAAAGTGGCCAGAGTGCAGAAGTCAACACATCGATATTCCCCGTGTTGATGTTGACATTCTATATTTTATTTAAAGTCAAAAGCTGTTGGCACATCAAAGATTTTCAAATGCTGTTGAAAAGCGCCATTGTTGGTTAAAATACAAAAAGTAAAATTGTGGTCTTCAGAAAATTCATAATGCATCAAAATTATTTTAATATCTCATGAGAAACTGAATAAATAATTAAAAAAACTGAATTTTCATTTTTTATCATTTAGCTATTTTATAGTTTAAACATGTTTATAGTAAAATACAATGCATCTAAAAATTACATATGGAATATATTGCATGTTGAAATTAAAATAAACAAATTAAATATGGTGGCTCTCTGAATAACACACATTAAAATGAAAATAATGTTTCGGTCAACACAAATATGAAGAGAACAGCTTTTACGCATGTTTATGTTTTTTCCTGTATCTGATCCTACTTGGTAGACAGCAATATCTAGACCAAGTCCATGAATCCGTGTGGCCTTATGGAAGGAGGAAAGGGGGAGGGGAGCTTCTGTTGTGATGGAGCACTTGTAGGTAGAAGTCTGACTTGGCTCCTTGACACTGAAGAAGGAGGAAAAGGCTTTCGGGGGAGGATTTTTAGGGCAAATTACCCTTCAATTTAATATCGTACGGAAGAAAAACCGACGAAACTCCCACCAGGTAGTTTAACTAACGGGATAAGATGCTAAACATCACAAACACCGTAGACTGCCCTCGTTTTATGAAGCAATGTCTACAGCAAAAGCCGCCAGAGGAGGGAAACTCAACCGTAATGCTCATCAGCGGAGCGTGTTGCCACTAAACCACGAGTTGACCGGGCATAATTGTTAACAACGATAATTAATGATTAACATCCTTACCACGTTCTACAAAACGTCGAAATAGATACTAAAATACTTAAAAAGTTAATAATTATATCAAGCTTTTAAACTCTTTAACTGCTTTTTTAATACGATTTCATCATAGAAAGAAATTAAATAAATTCACTCATGCCCATAAATTAAGGATAATGAAGTTCAGGCAAAGAAAGAGACAGAAGCAAAACAAATTTGCCTTATTTGTAAAGTCTATTTATTAAACAAAAGATAAAGAGCAAAAAAGATGCTATATGTTTGATATAATTAATAAAAATTGCAATTTTTACTCCCTGAGAAAATTTCAAAAAGAACCTATTTACAAAAAAACAGTATAACAGGGTTAGTATGATGGTTAATATGGAGTATGTCTCCCGGACGATGCAATACAGGCCTTACAACGCCTAGACATGCTGGGTATCAAATTATCAATCTGATCTTGGGCAATATTACACCACTCATCAAACAATGCCCTCCGAAGTTCCGGTTGACAGGTGGGAGGGGATTGAAGGGCTGCAATTCCCTCGGCCAAGCATATCCCACGCATGCTCTATTGATTCAAGTTCGGTGAGTATGCTGGCCAATCCATACGGGTGATATCCTCCAATTGAAGGCATTCGTCTCCAATGTTTGTACGGTGAGACGGGCGTTGTCATCCATAAACAGAAATTCAGCACCCATGGCGACCCGAAACAAACGTACATGTTGTTCCAGAATGACATCCCGATAGATGTGGCCTGTCATCGTTATACTCTGAACATGCTGGTCAGTTATAGAATCAAGAATAATTCCTGCCCAAACGAGCCATCCTGCCCACGGTAACGGTGTCGTTCAATGGTGTTCTCTTGGTGGTAACGGGTATCTGGCGCTCTCCATATGAAAGTCCGGCGAGAATCAGACTGCAAACTAAACCTGGACTCGTCGGAAAACATCACACCGGACCACTGTAGCGGTGCCCACAATGCATGCTCTCTACTCCAGGTTAATCGCAGGCGACAGTGAGTTGCGGTAAGTGGAACACATCTGACAGGCCTACGAGCATATAGACCAATGTGCCCTAAGCGTCTGTACACAGTCTGCCTTGAAACTGTCGTACCGGTAGCTGTAGAGAGTTGACGAGACAGGCCTGATGCTGTGCTCCGTCTGTTTCTTTTGGCAGTAACTGCTAAATACCGGTCCTCATTTGGCGTTGTAACTCGGGGGTGACCTGTGCTGTAACATCTACTCACGTTACCATCATCTTGGAATCGTTGCCAAAGCCTGAGATGACACTCTGGGCGATTCCAAGTTCTTCGGATGCTTCCAACTGGGTACGTCCACATTTCAGTCGTCCGATAATTTTACCACGTAAAAAATCATCCAAATGCTTCCTTTGTGCCATAACTATGCGGATATTGCACTGAAAGGCTTTTAAAGCGCTTGGGAACAATTTTACTTCTTTGCCACCATTCCTTATATACTCCTCTCTTACACTCTCGTCATTGTGACGTACTATCCGCGCCATCTTGTGGTTTCCTGTAATTTGCCTATTCTTCTTCAAGATGTGTGTGATAATTCTACAGGTGAGATTTTTATTTTAGAGTTCAATTTCTGTATGATTCTGAATTATCCTCAATTTATGGACATGAGTGTATATGTTAGTTAATTTTGTGGGGTTCGCGGCCAAGTAAGTGAATACATGTGACTCTCACAATTCTGTACATTCTTAATTCAGTGTGAAAATTGTCTTGATGTTATATATTATAAGAATTACAGAAGAAAACCATATAGAAATTAATCAAGAAATTGATAAGTTATAAGAAATCTAATTTTAAATAATTAAATGCTTTTTAAAAATATTTATTGTTTCTTATCCCACTTTGTCGACAGCAACACCTAGATCAAGTTCAAGAACTCATGCGGTTTCATGGAAGGAGGGAAGGAGGGGCAGCTTCTGTTGTGATGGAGCACCTAAAGGTAGAAGTCTGACTTGGCTCCGTGTTGTTGAGCGGCCTGGTGGCCAATTCTGACCTTTGGTATCACAAGCTTCAGGTTCGAATCCTGATGTTGGGCATGGATGTTTATTAGTGGTTCGGAATTCGCTTTAATCTGTAGGACCCTGTCTAATTAGCCTGAAGTGTGCAAAAAATGAACGTAGAGCGACAAACCAAATTAATCCATGTAGCTGAAGAAAGCGGGCAGTGCCTTCCGGAGGGACATTTAGAGGGAATACACCACATTTGGAATAAACTACACCGCATTTGGGTGAAATTCGGACAACTCTCATAAGGTAGTCCCACTAACGAGGGAAGACGCTGATAATCACAAATTAAAAATATTTGAAAGATATTTGGCAGATGTTATCATTATTTCACATAAAATAAACGGTTATTAAATTACTTTAGTGTTAAGGGAATTATTTTTCCTCAAATATTTATAAAAAATCGAGATAGTTTGAATATTATTTCGAGGAATAAATGTTTTATATACTTTATGTTTAATAAAAGTCGAAATACTCAGTGATTTTAACAAATAATGTAAGAATTGGAGCTATATTTTCAATATAGAATAAATACGTGTTTCATTAATCGCAGGCGCGGTGTAAAAAAGGTGCTCTGTTATACAACCTTGGAAGGGCTGAAAATTGCTTCATATCTGTCATTTTAGAGGCCGATGATTAAAACTCAGAATGCCCATCATTCAGGAATAATAACACAATAATTTTTTAATCTTTTGTAAATATTTTCTTTGTCGTAAAAGATGTGTGGCAGAATAATGATATATTTTTATTACTATAAGCTACCACTGAGATTTATGGATCGATTATTTGAATCAAATTCCAAGGAAATATTACAATAAAAAAGGAAGTATCACAAAGAAAAAAAAAAAGATGTTTACCAGAAACGCTACGAAATCAGGTACAACAAGAGATGAAAGTAATTCTTTCTTATAAGCTCTGAAATCTTTGGGGAGTTCTCTGTCCATTGAGAGATCTGGAGGGGGAGGTGGACAAGCGGAGAGGCCGCGAAAAGACATTCGAGAGTCTCTGCGCAAACATGCGAAAAGAGAACACCACTCGAGCTTCTTGTCTTCGCGAACTCCCGAGTCCAATCAATATCTAATTCGAGACACCGATGATTCTCGGAGATAGCAGAGGGTGGATTTAGGCTGGATTTTTTTATGGGCTCCGGAAGTTCTTTTATCAAATACTTTAGAGGATTTTCTTTTTCGTAGACTGAAATAGATGTTAGTCCTCTTCCGAAGTACTTTATCTGATTAATGCCTGTGAGAAAGGGTTCATGGAATGGATGGAAAATGCTATTAAAATTTGTTAATGTAATTGAGAAAAAAATATTTTTAAGTAATAAATAGAACAGAATATTCGCAGATAGAATGCTGTGTAATAGAATATACGCCGCTGGCTACAAGAAAGCTTAAGTTCCAGTTAACAGGTGGCGTTTCTTACAGTCACTGTTTTGTAAAACATGAAGACTCATTTACGAATGTGACAATGGGTGTGAAATGTCCCCACTGACAGTCGGCTTTGGTGTGGTACGCTATGTATTATGTTTAGTCACGTATATGATCTTTTCTCAGATGTAATATCTTCCTGTCTTTTATATTTCCATTGTTCATAATTTAGCAGCGTCTGCTTCTACTCTCCAAATAGGCTTCAAGTTCCAATCCTTGCTGTGGTATGGATGCTTGTGGGGTTCGGAATCCACTTTAAATCGTAAGTCCCGGTCTAATATGGCTGTGTTGCGTTCAATGTAGGGCTGGCAACCTTACCCCGTAAAAACGAAACATTTCATGTTTCGGAATCTGCCAGTAAGCAGACGGGCTTGGCCCACCATAGGGATGTCGCACCAAAGATGATGATGGATAAGTCATGTTTTCAATGTAAAATAAACAACGTTATTCTACTTTGAAAATTTCATTCTGTTCATTTATTTTCTGACTAACTAGACAGGAAACTAGTGGATTGAAAACCATTAACACATAACCATAGCGCAGCCAGGATTCTAACCTGAAGTCTGCGATACCAAAGGCAAGAAAGCTAGCCAATTTGCCATTAGTACTCTAGGAAACTGAGTTGTGTTTCATTAATTGCAGGAACAGTGATTAGAGTTTCCTTTATTCATCCTTGATGACACTGAATTTGCTACATATCTGTCATTTTAGCTTCGGATGACTACAGCTCAGAATACCCACTCTTCGGGAAAAAACAACATAATCATATTTTTAATCTTTTATTGTAATTAAATGCAGGACGCAGAATCGTGATAGATTTTTATTATCATAATCTATCATTGAGATTTATGGATCGATTATTTGAATCAACTTCCAAGGGAAATATTACAATAAAGGGGAAACATCAAAGGGAAAAAAAGAGAAGATGTTTAAAAGAAATACTACGAAATCAGGTACAACAAGAAACGAAAGTAATTCTTTTCTTATAAGTTCTGCAATCTTTGTGGAGTTTTTTTGTCCATTAAAAGATCTGGGCAGAGGTGGAGAAGGCCGCGAAAAGACATTGAGAGTATCTGCGCAAACATGCGAAAAGAGAACCCCAATTGAGCTTCTTATCTTCGCGAACCCCGAGTCCAATCAATATCTCATTTGGGCGACCCATGATTCCCGGATATAGCAGAGGGGGATTTAGCCTGGACTTTCTTTATGGGCTTCGAGAGATCTTTTATCAAATACTTTATAGGATTTTCTTTTTCGAAGACTGAAATAGATGTTAGTCCTATTCCGAAGAATTTTTTTCTGTTTGATGCCTGTGAGAAAGGATAGATAGGAAATGCTGTTTAAATTTGTTAACGTCATTTAGGAGAACACTATTTTTAGATAATAAATAGAATATATGGTTGGAAATCTTAGGTTACAATTAGATAGTGGCGTTTCTTATAGTCATTGGTTTTCAGAAACATGGAGGCACAATGAGAATGTGGCAATATATATGTATGTTATCGGCCTCGCACAGATAGTCGGACTGTTTAGTGTGTAGCTGATGGCCAATTGGTTAGCGCTCTGGCCATTGGTACCACAGGCTTCAGGTTAGAATCATAGAGGTGGAATGGATACTTTGTTAGTGGCTCGAATCTATGTTTAACCCCTGGTAGTCAAGTGGGTACCGCTCTGGAGCTCGATAACACAGGTTTCGAGTTCGAGTCTCGTTCGTAACATGGATGTTTTTAATGGTTTCGAATCCACTTTAAAACGTAGGTCTGATTTAATATGGCTGTAGAGCATTGGGTGTAGGGCTGATAATATTACCTTGTGAAAAGAAAAACATCTCATGTCTAGAAATCTGCCACATCTGTGTTCAAAATTTGAACAACGTTGTTCAAACAACAGATTTCATTGTGTTAGTTTATTTTCTCGACTAACTAGACTGGGACCTACAGATGAACGTGATTCCAAACCACTAACAGATATCCATAGCGCAGCCAGGATTCGAGCCTGAAGCTTTCGATATCACTGGCAAGAGAGCTAGCCAATTGGCCATTAGGACGCTACGAGCCAGAGTTGTGTATGTTGTGTTTCATTAATCGTAGCCATAGTGTAATAGAGTTTCGTTATACATCGTAGATAACGCTGAATTTGCATATATCTGCAAGTTTAGAGGCTTATGACTACAGCTCAGAATTCTCAGCCTTCTAAAAAAAAAGCATAATATTTTTTTTAATCTTTTATTGTCGTAAAAGGCAAGAACAGAATCATGATAGATTTTTATTATCATAAGCTACCACTGAGGTTTACAGATCGATTATTTGAATCAACTTCCAAGGGAAATATTACAATGAAGGAGAAGCATCACATATAAAAAAAGATGTTTACCAGAAACGTTACGAAATCAGGTACAAGAAATGAAAGTAATTATTTTCTTATAAGTTCTGAAATCTTTGGGGAGTTCTTTGTCCATTAAGAGATTTGGGCGGAGGTGGAGAAGGGGAGAGCCGCGAAAAGACATTCGAGAGTCTCTGCGCAAACATGCGAAAGAAAGAACCCCACTTGAGCTGCTTGTCTTCGCGAACCCCGAGTCCAATCAATATCTAATTCGGGCGACCGATGATTCCCGGAGATAGCAGAGGGGGATTTAGTCTAGATTTTTTTTTATGGGCTTCGAGAGATCTTTTATCAAATACTTTATAGGATTTTCTTTTCCGAAGACTGAAATAGATGTTAGTCCTCTTCCGAAGAATTTTATCTATTTAATGCCTGTGAGAAAGGGTAGATAGAAAATGTTATTCAATTTTGTTAACGAAATTTAGGAGAACAGTATTTTTAGGTAATAAATAAAATTTACGTAGTTAGGCTGCAGGAAAGCTTGGGTTATAATTACCAGGTGGCGTTTCTAAAATTCGTTGTTTACAGAAACAAGGAGATCCGATGACGATTGTGACACTTTGTGACACGTCTAGCACAGATAGTTGGACTGTTTAGCTTGTACTTTGCTAGCGGCGTGATGGAATTGGCTAGTGCCTTGGCCGTTGGTACCACAGTCGTCTACATCGAATCCTGGCGAAAGCATGGATGTTTGTTAGTGGTTCAGAATCCACTTTAAACCGTTGATCGTGGTCTAGTATGGTTGTAGAGCGTTGGGTGTAGGGCGGACAACCTTACCCCGTAAAAATAAAACATTTCATGTTTCGAAATCTGTCAGTAAGCAGACAATCTTGGCCCACCATGGGGATGTTGCTGCAATGACAATGATGAATAATTAGTATTTTCAATGTAGAGAAAACAACGTTGTGTTTCTTTAATAGTAGTTAGTGTAATAGGTTCTCCGTTATGCGAACTTGGGTAGCGCTGAATTTGCTACATATCTGTCATTTCAGCGGTGTATGATTACAGCTCGGAATATCTATCCTTTTGGAATAATAATATCATTTTTTATTCTTTTATTGTCGTAAAAGGTGTGAGGCAGATATTTATTATTATAAGCGAGATTTAATAATATTATAAGAAATTTTTAATAATAGATTTATTATTATTAGCGATAGATTTTTATTATAATCACGATAGATTTTTATTATAATCACGATAGATTTGTATTATAATCACGATAGATTTTTATTATAATTAAGATAGATTTTTATTATTATAACTACGACTAAGATTTATAGATCGATTATTTGAATAAACTTCCCAGGGAGATATTACAATAAACGAGAATCACCACAAATAAAAAGATGTTTACCAGAAACGCTATGAAATCAGGTATAACAAAAAATGAAAGTAGTTCTTTCCTTATAAGTTCTGCAATCTTTGGGGAGTTCTTTGTCCATTAAGAGATCTGGGAGAAGGTGGACAAGGGGAGAGGCCGCGAAAAGACATTCTTTGCGCAAACATGCGAAGAGAGAACCCCACTTGAGCTTCTTGTCTTCGTGAACCCCGAGTCCAATCAATATTTAATTTGGGCGACCGATGATTCCCGGAGATAGCAGGGGGTGGATTTAGTCTAGTTTTTTTTTTATGGGCTTCGAAAGATCTTTTATCAAATAGTTTATAGGATTCTGTTTTTCGGAGACTGAAATAGATGTTAGTCCTCTTCCGAAGTATTTTATCCGTTTAATGCCTGTGAGAAAGGGTTCATGTAGTGGATAGAAAATGATATTAAAATTTGTTAATGTAGTTTAGAAGAACAATATTTTTAGGTAATAAATAGAAGGCTACAGGAAAGCTTAGTTCAAATTAGCATGTGGCGTTTCTTACCGTGACTGTTTTCAGAAACATGGAGATACGATGACGATTGTGACAATGTATGTGACACGTATCGCATAGATAGTCGGGTTGTTTAGCTACGGGCTTGATGGACCGAGGGGCTAGCACACTGGCGCTTGGTACCCAGGGTTTCGGGGTTTGAATCCCGGCGCTGCTGTGATGTTTGTAGTGGTTAGGAAATCACTTTAAGCCGTAAGTCCCGGTTCTCATATGACCATAGAGTGTCACAGAACCCAATCAGACTTCTTCTCACTCCCCCTCATTCCCAAACAGTAAAAGGGGAAACTCAGCTCGAGGCACTGTGTTATGGTGTTGTAGTAGTAGCAGGCCTAAACCTTAACTAGGTACTTTGCTAGCAGCCTGATGGCCAATTGGCAAGCACTGGCCATTGGTACCACTTTTGCTTCAGGTTCGAATCCTACTTTAAATTGTATATCCCGGTCTAATACGGCTGCAGAGAGTTGGGCGTAGGGCTGACAACCTTACCCCGTAAAAAGAAAACGTCTCTTGTCTCGAAATCTGCCGGTAAGCAGACAGAATTGACCCACAATGAAATTGTTGCGCCAATGATGATGACGATGGTGAATAAGCCATATTTTCAAAGTAGAATAAACAACCTTGTGTATCATTAAACGTAGACATAGTGCAATAAATAAACCATAAGCATAATAACATGATAATAGTGCATAACCTTGGTAGCGCTGAAATTGCTATATATCTGGCATTTTAGTAGCTGATGACTATAGCTCGGAATACCCACACTTCTATAATAATAACAAAATCTTTTTTTGATCTTTTATTGCCATTAAAGGTGGGGGGCAGAATCCTGATACATTTTTATTGTTATAAGCTACCACTGAGATTTATGGATCGATTATTGGAATCGGCTTCCAAGGGAAATATTACAATAAAGGAAAAACCCCACCAATAATAAAAGATGTTTACCAGAAAACGCTCTGAAATCAGGTACAACAAGAAATGAAAGTAATTCTTTTTTTATAAGTTCTGAAATCTGTCGGGAGTGTTTTTGCCCATTAAGAGATTTGGGGGAAGTGAACAAGGGAGAGGCCGCGAAAAAGACACTCGAGAGTCTCTGCGCAACACATGAGAAAAAGGAACCCCACTGAGATTCTTATCTTCGTGAACCCCGAGTCCAATCAATATCTAATTTGGGTGACTGATGATTCCCGGAGATAGCGAAGGGTGGATTTAGTCTAGATTTTTTTTTTTTTTATGAGCTTCGGAAGATCTTTTATCAAATACTTTATAGGATTTTCTTTGCCGAAGACCGAAATAGATGTTAGTCCTCTTCCGAAGCATTTTATCTGTTTAATGCCTGTGAGAAAGGATCCGTGGAATAGATAGAAAATGCTATTAAAATTTGTTAACGTTATTTAGGAAAACACTATTTTTAGGTAAGAAATAGAATATACTATAGCGCAGCTATGCTGCAGGAAATCTTAAGATCAAATTAGCAGGTGTCGTCTCTTATAGTTATTTTTTCAAAAACAAGGAGACTCGATGACGAATGTTACAATGGGTATGAAGTCTCGCACAGTCAGTTTTGGTGCGGGACGCTATGTATTATGTTTAGCTTTGCTTATTATCTCTTCTCATATGTAATATCTTCTTCCTTTTATAATTCCATTGTTCTTAATTTAGCAGCGTCTGCTTCTACTGGCCAAACAGCCTTCATGTCCAAATCCTGCCGGTATCATGGATGTTTGTGAGTGGTTGGGAATTCACTTTAAACCGTAGGTTCCGGTCTAATACGGCTGTAGTACGTTGGGTGTAGGGAGGACAACCTCCCCGCAAAAACAAAATATTTCATGTTTCGGAATAGGCCAGTACGCAGAGATTGTCTTGGTCCACCATGGAGCTATTGCGCCAATGATGATGATGCATAAGTCATATTTTCAATTCAGAATAAACAATGTTGTGTTTCATTAATCATAGGCATAGCACACTATGCCTATGATAAGTTCCATCATACATCCTTGGTAGCGCTGAATTTGCTACATGTCTGTCATTTAGCAACCGATGACTACAGCTTAGATTACTGACTATTTGGGAATAACAACATAATGAATTTTCAATTTGTACTGTCGTAAATGGTATGTGGCAGAATCATGATAGATTTTATTATTATAAGCTAAAAACTGAGATTTATAGACCGATTATTTAAATCAATTTCCAAGGGAAATATTACAATAAAGGAAAGCATCATAGAAATGCATTTAAACAATTTGCTAGATATCTTATTTTAGCGTTGGATGACTACAGCTCAGAATACTCCTCCGTCTGGAATAATAACACAATCATTTTTTTTATCTTTTATTGTCGCAAAATGCGTAAGACAGAATTATGATAGATTTTTATAAGGTACCACAGAGATTTATGGATCGATTATTTGAATCAACTTCCCAGGGAAATATTACAATAACAGAAAAAAGACGTTTACCGGAAACGCTATGAAATCAGGTACAACAAGAAATGAAAGTAATTCTTTTCTTATAATTTCTGAAATCTTTGGGGAGTTCTTTTGTCCATTAAAGACCTGGGAGGAGGTGGACAAGGGAAGAGGCCGCGAAAAGACATTCGAGAGTCTCTGCGCAAACATGCGAAGAGAGAACCCCACTTGAGATTCTTATCTTCGTGAACCCCGAGTCCAATCAATATCTAATTCGGGCGGCCGATGATTTTCGGAGATAACAGAGGGTGGATTTAGGCTGGATTTTTTTATGGGCTTCGGAAAATCTTTTATCAAATACTTTAGAGGATTTTCTTTTTCGTGGACTGAAATAGATGTTAGTCCTCTTCTGAAGTATTTTATCTGTTTCATGCCTGTGAGAAAGGCTTCATGGAATAGATAGAAAGTTCTATCAAAAGTTGTTAACGTAATTTAGGACAACAATATTTTTAGACAATAAATACGCAGCTAGCTTTCAAGAAAGCTTAGGTTTCAGTTAGCAGGTGGTGTTTCATACAGTCACTGTTTTCAGAAATATGGAGACTCGATGACGAATGTGGCAATGGTTGTGAAACGTCCAGCACCGATAGTCGGTTTTGGTGCGGGATTCTGTGTACTATGTGTAGCTGGCACTTTGCTTATTATCTCTTCTCAGATGTAATATCTTCGTGCCTTTTATATTTCCTTTGTTCAGAATTTAGCAGCGTCTGCTTCTACTGTACAAACAGGCTTCAGGTTCGAATACTTGCGGTGGCATAGACGTTTCAAAAGGAGCCGTAGGTTCGAACCCACCTGCCGGTAATTTAAAATATCAATTTTTGGGGTCCGATGACAGAGAGACTAGCGCTCTGGCGCTAGGAGCCACATGTTTAGGCTCGAGTCCTTGCGGTGCCATGGGATGCGTAGTGGTTCGAATCCACTTCAAACCGTAGGTCCCAGTCTAATAAGGTGTGCAGCGTTGGGCGTAGGGACGACAACCTGGTCTTCGTAAAAACAAAACATTTCATGTTTCTTGTAATCTGCCAGTAACCAGACGGCCTTGGTCCACCATGGGGCAGTTCCTCCCATGATGATGATGATAATGATGTATAAGTCATATTTTCAAAGTAGAATAAACAACCTTGTGTATCATTAAACGTAGACATAGTGCAATAAATAAACCATAAGCATAATAACATGATAATAGTGCATAACCTTGGTAGCGCTGAAATTGTTATATATCTGTCATTTTAGTAGCTGATGACTATAGCTCGGAATACCCACACTTCTATAATAATAACAAAATCTTTTTTTGATCTTTTATTGCCATTAAAGGTGGGGGCAGAATCCTGATACATTTTTATTGTTATAAGCTACCACTGAGATTTATGGATTCGATTATTGGAATCGGCTCCAAGGGAAATATTACAATAAAGGAAAAAACCCCACCAATAATAAAAAGATGTTTACCAGAAAACGCTCTGAAATCAGGTACAACAAGAAATGAAAGTAATTTTTTTTTTATAAGTTCTTGAAATCTGTCGGGAGTGTTTTTTTTGCCCATTAAGAGATTTGGGGGAAGTGAACAAGGGGGAGAGGCCGCGAAAAGACACTGAGAGTCTCTGCGCAACACATGAGAAAAAGGAACCCCACTGAGATTCTTATCTTCGTGAACCCCGAGTCCAATCAATATCTAATTTGGGTGACTGATGATTCCCGGAGATAGAAGGGTGGATTTAGTCTAGATTTTTTTTATGAGCTTCGGAAGATCTTTTATCAAATACTTTATAGGATTTTCTTTTGCCGAAGACCGAAATAGATGTTAGTCCTCTTCCGAAGCATTTTATCTGTTTAATGCCTGTGAGAAAGGATCCGTGGAATAGATAGAAAATGCTATTAAAATTTGTTAACGTTATTTAGAAAACACTATTTTTAGGTAAAGAAATAGAATATACTATAGCGCAGCTATGCTGCAGGAAATCTTAAGATCAAATTAGCAGGTGTCGTCTCTATAGTTATTTTTTTTCAAAAACAAGGAGACTCGATGACGAATGTTACAATGGGGTATGAAGTCTCGCACAGTCAGTTTTGGTGCGGGACGCTATGTATTATGTTTAGCTTTGCTTTATTATCTCTTCTCATATGTAATATCTTCTTCCTTTTATAATTCCATTGTTCTTAATTTAGCAGCGTTCTGCTTCTACTGGCCAAACAGCCTTCATGTCCAAATCCTGCCGGTATCATGGATGCTTGTGAGTGGTTGGGAATTCACTTTAAACCGTAGGTTCCGGTCTAATACGGCTGTAGTACGTTGGGTGTAGGGAGGACAACCTCCCTCGCAAAAACAAAATATTTCATGTTTCGAATAGGCCAGTACGCAGACGGTCTTGGTCCACCATGGAGCTATTGCGCCAATGATGATGATGCATAAGTCATATTTTCAATTCAGAATAAACAATGTTGTGTTTCATTAATCATAGGCATAGCACACTATGCCTATGATAAGTTCCATCATACATCCTTGGTAGCGCTGAATTTGCTACATGTCTGTCATTTTAGCAAACCGATGACTACAGCTTAGATTACTGACTATTTGGGAATAACAACATAATGAATTTTCAATTTGTACTGTCGTAAAATGGTATGTGGCAGAATCATGATAGATTTTATTATTATAAGCTAAAAACTGAGATTTATAGACCGATTATTTAAATCAATTTCCAAGGAAATATTACAATAAAGGAAAGCATCATAGAAATGCATTTAAACAATTTGCTAGATATCTTATTTTAGCGTTGGATGACTACAGCTCAGAATACCCTCCGTCTGGAATAATAACACAATCATTTTTTTATCTTTTTATTGTCGCAAAAATGCGTAAGACAGAATTATGATAGATTTTTTATAAGGTACCAAAGAGATTTATGGATCGATTATTTGAATCAACTTCCCAGGGAAATATTACAATAACAGAAAAAAGACGTTTACCGGAAACGCTATGAAATCAGGTACAACAAGAAATGAAAGTTATTCTTTTCTTATAATTTCTGAAATCTTTTGGGGAGTTCTTTGTCCATTAAAGACCTGGGAGGAGGTGGACAAGGGGAAGAGGCCGCGAAAAGACATTTGAGAGTCTCTGCGCAAACATGCGAAAAGAGAGAACCCCACTTGAGATTCTTATCTTCGTGAACCCCGAGTCCAATCAATATCTAATTCGAGCGACCGATGATTTTCGGAGATAACAGAGGGTGGATTTAGGCTGGATTTTTTTATGGGCTTCGGAAAATCTTTTATCAAATACTTTAGAGGATTTTCTTTATTCGTAGACTGAAATAGATGTTAGTCCTCTTCTGAAGTATTTTATCTGTTTCATGCCTGTGAGAAAGGCTTCATGGAATAGATAGAAAGTTCTATCAAAAGTTGTTAACGTAATTTAGAAGAACAATATTTTTAGACAATAAATACGCAGCTAGCTTTCAAGAAAGCTTAGGTTTCAGTTAGCAGGTGGTGTTTCATACAGTCACTGGTTTCAGAAATATGGAGACTCGATGACGAATGTGGCAATGGTTGTGAAACGTCCAGCACCGATAGTCGGTTTTGGTGCGGGATTCTGTGTACTATGTGTAGCTATGCACTTTGCTTATTATCTCTTCTCAGATGTAATATCTTCGTGCCTTTTATATTTCCTTTGTTCAGAATTTAGCAGCGTCTGCTTCTACTGTACAAACAGGCTTCAGGTTCGAATACTTGCGGTGGCATAGACGTTTCAAAAGGGAGCGTAGGTACGAACTCCACTTCTGCCGGTAATTTAAAATATCAATTTTTAGGGGTCCGATGACAGAGTGACTAGCGCTCTGGCGCTAGGTGCCACATGTTTAGGGTTCGAGTCCTTGCGATGCCATGGATGCGCGTAGTGGTTCGAATCCACTTTTTAAACCGTAGGTCCTAGTCTAATAGGGTGTGCAGCGTTGGGGTAGGGATGACAACCTTACCCCGTAAAACAAAACATTTCATGTTTCGTAATCTGCCAGTAACCAGATGGCCTTGGTCCACCACGGGGCAGTTCCTCCATGATGATGATGATAATGATGTATAAGTCATATTTTCAAAGTAGAATAAATAACCTTGTGTCATTAAACGTAAACATAGTGCAATAAGTTCTCCCTTATGCTACCATGGTAGCGCTGAAATTGCTATATTCTAGTCATTTTAGCTGTGGATTACTGCAGATCAGAATACCCACCCATTTTGGACAAACAACTTATAATTTTTCAACCTTTTTGTCTTGTCGTTAAAATCGCGAAGCAGAACCATGATACACTTTTATTATCAAAAGCTACCACTGAGATTAATGTATCGATTATTTGAATCCCTTCCATGAAATATTACTATAAAGTAGAAGTATCACAAAATTCATTTCGGCAACTAATGCAAGCAATAAATTTAGAATAAACACAGTTGTGTTTCATTATTCGTAGGCATAGTAATAGGATTCCCTTATACATACTTAATAAAGCTGAATTTGCTACATATCTTACTTTAGAAGTAGAGGACTACAGCTCAGAATACCCACCCTTCGGGAATAATAACATAATAAATTTTAAATGTTTTATTGCCGTTAAATGTGAGGAAGAATCATGATATAATTTTATTATTATAAGGTACTACTGAGATTTATAGAACGATTATTTGGATCAACTTCTTATTTTCGTCAAACCCGAGTCCAATCAATATCTCATTCGGGCGACCCATGATTCCCGGAGATAGCAGAGGGGGATTTAGCCTGGATTCTTTTTTATGGGCTTCGGAAGATCTTTCATCAAATACTTTAGAGGATTTCCTTTTTCCAAGACTGAAATAGATGTTAGTCCTCTTCCGAAGAATTTCATCTGTTTAATGCCCGTGAGAAAGGGTAGATAGAAAATGCTATTAAAATTTGTTAACGTTATTTAGGAGAACAATATTTTTAAGTAATAAATAGAATATACGCAGTTAGGCTGCAGAAAGCTTAGGTTCAAATCAGCAGGTAGCTTTTTCTTATAGTCATTGTTTTCAAAAACAAGGAGACACAATGACGATTGTGACAATGTATGTGACACGCTTCGCACATATAGTCGGACTGTTTAGCTGATGGCCGAGTGGCCAGGAGCTCTGGGCGCTCGGTACCAGAAGTTTCGGGTTTGAATCCCGGCAGTGCCATGTATGCTTGGTTTAAAATGGTTTGGCATGTATGATGGTTTGGAATCCACTTCAAATCGTAGGTACCATCCTGACAACCCTACCCATAAGAAGAAAACATCCCTTTTTCCAGAAATCTGCCTGTAAGCAGACGGCCTTGGCCCATCATGGGGTGTTGCTCAAATGATGATGATGATGATGAATAAGTCATATATTCAATGTAGAAAACAACGTTGTGTTTCATTAATCATAAGCATATTGTAATAGTTTCCCAATTAGGTATCCTTGGTAGCTCTGAATTTAAAATATACCTGTGATTTTAGTGGCTTATGACTACAGTCAGAATACTCACCCTGTTTCAAAACAGCATAATAATTTTTAAATCTTTTACTGTCGTTAAAGGCGTTAAGCAGAATCATGATAGATTTTTATTATTTTAGGGTGGCATTGAGATTTATGGATCGATTATTTGAAACCTTTTCCAAGGGGAATATTGCAATAAAGGAAAAGCATCACAAACAATGCATTTCAACAACTATTGCAAGTAAGAAATTATATTTTCAATGTAGAATAAACACCGTTGTGTTTCTTTAATCATGTGTGTATAGTGTAATATGTTCTCCGTTATATATCCTTGACAGAGCTGAATTTGCTACATGTCTGTCAATTTAGTGGCGTATGTCTACAGCTCAGAATACCCACCATTCGAGAATAATGCAATAATTTTTGATCTTTTATTTGCCATAAAAGAGGACCGGAGAATGACGACAGATTTTTATTATCATAAGCTACCCTTGAGATTTATGGATCGATTATTTGAATCAACTACCAAGGGAAATATTATAATAAAGAAGATAGATGCATCACAAATAAAAAAAAAAAGATGTTTACCAGAAAAACGCTCTGAAATCAGGTACAACAAGAAATGAAAGTAATTCTCTTCTTATGAGTTCTGAAATCTTTGGGAGTTCTTTGTCCATTAAGAGATCTGGGAGGAGGTGGACAAGGGGAGAGGCCGCGAAAGACATTCGAGTCTGCGCAAACATGCGAAGAGAGAACCCCCACTTGAGATTCTTATCTTCGTGAACCCCGAGTCCAATCAATATTTAATTCGGGTGACCGATGATTCCCGGAGATAGCAGAGGGTGGATTTAGTCTGGATTTTTTTATGAGCTTCGGAAGATCTTTTATCAAATACTTTATAGGATTTTCTTTTTCGAAGACCGAAATAGAAGTTAGTCCTCTTCCGAAGCATTTTATCTGTTTAATGCCTGGGAGAAAGGATCCGTGGAATAGATAGAAAATGGTATTTAAATTTGTTTAACGTCGTTTAGGTAGTAAATAGAATATACGCAGCTAAGCTGAAGGAAAGCTTAGGTTCAAATTAGCAGGTGGCGTTTCTTAAAATCGCTGTTTTCAGAAAA
This sequence comes from Caerostris extrusa, assembly GCA_021605095.1. NCBI lineage: Eukaryota > Metazoa > Arthropoda > Arachnida > Araneae > Araneidae > Caerostris > Caerostris extrusa. Next base: position 31,121 of record BPLR01008121.1, on the reverse strand, counting down.
TAACAAATGAGACAATGTGCGTGAAACGTTTCGCATCGATAGTCGGACTGTTTAGCTAGGGCCTGATGCTCGAGTGGCTTGCGCTCTGGCACTCCGGTATCCCAGGTTTCGGGTTCGAATCGCGACGGTGCCGTGGATGTTTGTAGAGGTTCGAAGTCCACTTTATGTCGTAGGTCCCTGTCTCATATGACCGTAGGGCGTCACACTGCCCAATCATTCCCAAAATATAAAGGGGGCAACTCAGCGTGAGGCACAGTGGTGTGGTGTTCTTGTACTGTTTAGCTACTTTGTTATCGATTTCCAAACTCGATGGAATCATGGCGGGGGCATTGATGTTTGTTAGTGGTTCGGAACCCACTTCAGCGTGAGGCACAGTGATTACCCTGTAAAAAAACATCTCCTGTTTAGTTTTGCCAGTAAGTAAATGCCCATGATAGTAGGAGGAGGACTGTTAGAATACTGGCGGTGGCATTGATGTTTATAATGGTTCGGAATCCACTTTAAACCGTTGGTCCCGGTCCAATATGGAGTGCGGGAGTAGGGCTAATAAGCTTACCATGCAAAAAGAAAGCATATCCTGTCTTTAAGTTTGCCAGTAAGCAGACGCCGTGACTCACCATGGGGCTGCTGCGTCAATGATAATGATATTTAAGTCATATTTTCAATGTAAAAATAAACACCGTTGTGTTTCATTAATTGTAGGCATAGTGTAATAGGTTCTCCTTTATACATCTTTGGTAATGCTGAATGTGCTACGTATCTGTCATTTTAGCGGCGGATGACTACAGCTCAGAATACCCATTATTCGGGAATAATAATATAATTCAATTTTCAATTCCAATTTTTTTTTTTTTAAATGGTATGAGGCAAAATCACGACAGATTTTCTTTTATTATAAGCTACCACTGAGATTTATGGATCGATTATTTGAATCCACTTCCAAGAGAAATATTACAATAAAGAAGTAGCATCACAAAAAAAAAAAAAAAGTTGTTTACCAGAAACGCTATAAAATCAGGTATAAGAAAGAATTACTTTCGTTTCTTGTTGTAAGTTCTGAAATCTTTGGGGAGTTCTTTGTCCATTAAAAGATCTGGGGGAGGGGGAGGTGGTTAAGGGAGAGGCCGTGAAAAGACATTCAAGAATCTTTGCGCAAACATGCGAAAAAGAGCCCCACTTGAGCTTTTTATCTTCGTAAAGCCCGAGTCAATCAATATCTAATTCGGGCGACCGATGATTCCCGGAGATAGCAAAGGGTGGATTTATTCTAGATTTTTTTTTTATGGACTTCGAAAGATCTTTTATCAAATACTCTATAGGATTTTCTTTTGTGAAGACTGAAATAGATGTTAGTCCTCTTCCGAAGTATTTTATCTGTTTAATGCCTGTGAGAAAGGTTTCATGAAATATATAGAAAATGATATTAAAATTTGTTTACGTAATTTAGGACAAAAAATATTTTAAGGAGCAAATAGAATAGATGCAGCTAGCCTGTAAGAAAGCTTAGGTTCAGTTAACAGGTGGCGTTTCTTAAAGTCGCTGTTTTTTCAGAAACAAGGAGACAATCTAGAAGTCCAAACAGGCATCAGGTTCGAATCGCGCAGAATATAAATTTTTAAACTATTTGATTTATTAATTAACTTTTTAAATCTATATACAGATGGTATATCACTCTTTTATGCAATAAAAATTTACATTATTCAGCATATTTCATAAACTATCAACATAGTTCATGGTACTAAAAATTTATATATATCCCTTTTACAGAAAAATCTTAGTAAATTCTTTTATTATTAATTGTATTTTCATTTAAGGTTATTATTAAGTAGAAAATCTACAAATAAATCATTGTTCTGTACAGTAAGTAAATTAAATATTAAATTTCCACAATTAAATTCCTCAAAATTTCTGCGGCCTTTGGTACCTCAGACGTTCAGGTTCGAATGCTGGTGATGGCATGGTTGTTTGTTAGTGGTTCTGCATCCCTGTTAAATTGTCAGTTCCTGTCTAATTAGCCCAAAGTGTGCACAAAATGACCATAGAGAAACAAACCAAACCCAATCTACTGTCCAGTTATTTATTATCTGTTACACCTCTTCTAATTATACTTTTGAATATTCCTTCCGCTCTCTGATTTATATATTCTCCAATGTTGTGTTTATTGTATTGCATTGTTTTTAAATTTTCAAATAATTTGCGCTATGTATTTTTTTATATTTTTTTATATTCTCGCATTCCAAAATTTTCCCTTTCTTAATTTTTAATTTTATTTGATATTTTCTCTGCTTTTGTAAAATATTTCCTCATTGTTCAGCTTCTGTATTGCCACAATTGAATTTTACGAATGGTTTTTCACCCCCATCATATGTCCATTCAATTTCACCCACGTCATTCCCAAACTATAAAGGGGTATTTCAGCTCCAGACATAGTGATGTGGTGTGGTGTAATAGTAATAGTAGCATTAGGACTGCCTAGAGGAATTTTCCTTTGTTTGCTGCCATATATTCCCCCAAATGAGAAGCATCCACCTTTAAAACCCTCCTCTTCATTACCCATCGCTAGGCTGTTCGTAGAATACATACACTCAAGAGCCAAAACATTATGACCACCTGTCAATAACGAGTTGGCTCACTTTTGGCGTGCAACACAGCTTCAACCCGCCTTGGCATGGATTAATACCACCACTTAATACCATTTAAATACCACTTCCACCTGATCACGTGCCTTCCACGTCATCCAAGCGAGTTCGTTGCAAAATGTAGGGGTGGTCATAATGTTTTGCTCTTGAGTGTAAGTGGAACACGAAGCCCACTGATATCATAAAAAATCAATTCGTGACACAAAATAGTAAATAAAAAATCAAGTCAAATATATTATAGAATTTGCTTTAACATTTTTTAAATTAAAATTTTTTATAAATATATCAATAGTTCCCAAAGTCTTGTACTAGTTTAATGATAGCAAATGATTTTCATAAAAGAAATAGAAAATGCTTTGAAAATTTCTTAGCATACCTTAGTGTTGATATTTAAAAAGGCCATCGATATCGATTAATATCTAAAATATCAATATGCATAAGTCCCCATATGTATAGCATAAAATATTAATTAAATAATCAAATTAAATACTTTATTGCATTAATTTTAAAATGTCATTTCTTTAGTAATCCTTAAGCGTATATAAACTTTTCGATACCTACTTTTTTAAGATACATAATTTTTTTTTATGCTGGTATCTATCTTTATATGGGTCTGATGGTGAGTGACCAGCACTCTGGCGCTCGGTGTCAGAGGCTTTCTGGTTCAAGTCTCGACTGTACCATGTATGTTTGTAGTGGTTCGGAATCCACTTTAAACTGTAGGCCCCGGTTTAATTTACTGTAGACCGTTGGGTGTAGAGCTAACAGCCCCAACAGACTGCCTTGGCCCCCCATGGGGATCTTACACTGATGATAATGATAAAGATGTTACATCTTTATACGTTTTTGCCACGTGACTATTTAATTTTAGAGTTATAAAAATAAGTAAAAATAACAAAATATTAAATTTAAAAATATTGTATCACATAAAACAATAGCGAGAACAATCTAAAAAACTCACAAATTGAAACATATGTATTGAGAGCCACATATGCATGCAGTTCATAAACTTCTTTCAAATTCAACGTAAAGGAAAGAAGAAATTGAACAGTGGAAGAAATTAAAAATACAAATACAGTTAGTAAATTAATACAAGAATTAAAATTATTAAAGATCAAATCCGATGAAATATTTCAGTAAGATTTATAATAGTACTTTATTTCTTTATGAATATAAGACAAATTCTAATCTCATTAGTCATCTCAAATTTTTTTTTTTGTCTACTTAATGACTTCGAAATATTCCCATAGAACAGATGTGTTTTATAAATTTCTTAACATACCATGAAGGAAGAGAGTTTAAAAAATATAAAGTGAATAGAATCTAAAATTCTCATTAATGAAAAGGAAGATAGATTATACTGAATTTCACAAATGGCCTTCTTTTTCAGGCTTAGGATTAGGAGGATAATGTCTTGAATATATTATGTAGAAAAGCAAAATAACAAATTAAATCACTGTATAAAAGAGAAATTTAATTCAGTAATATATATAGGATTTATTTTTCTCTTTTAGAAGACAGCAAATTCGATTTATTTTTATTAGAAGTTTTAAAATCAGTTACAAAATGTTTAGGAATGAGAAGAATATTGCAATAAATCTCATATTTCTGATATATTATTTAAAAGGTAATTCATTGACACTTTTGAAAGTAAATACTTCCCATAAAATAAATATTCTTGACATACACTCAAAAGCTAAAACATTATGACCACCCCTACATTTTGCAATGAACTCGCCTGGATGACGTGGAAGGCACGTGATCACGTGGTAGTGGTATTTAACTGGTATTAAGTGGTGGTATTAATCCACGCCAAGGCGGGTTGAAGCTGTGTTGCGCGCCAAAAAGGTGGGCCAACTCGTTATTGACAGGTGGTCATAATGTTTTGGCTCTTGAGTGTAAGAATAAACATACTTGTAGTGTTGTGTTGTGCAGGATTGTAACTGGGTGAGATTGGGTTGAGATTTGAGACACAGGTTTGAGCACTCACAGCTTTGTTTACACAAGCACAACATCACACACAAACATTATTTAATACGTACTATATTTAACAGATTTAAAGATATATAATTATAAATTCATGGAAGGAATCTACTTCTATGTCACTAATCCGATATTCAGGTACATGCTGGATGTGTGAAATATACTTCTTCTCCGATTGAGAGTTTGTAGGCCAAAAAGTACACAGTGCTAAATGTTTTTCCTCTCGGAATATTAGACTTTAAATTAAACGCTTCTCAGCGGTAGCGCAGGTTGCGGCGTGCTTCCTCTCGGGTGAGAGTCTCGAGGCCTACTGCCCATTTCTCCTGAACGCCACAGGGGGATTTCTTGTAGTACATAGGAGGGAAGCTTTACGGTTTTTGCAACTTACAGCAAAAAAAGAAAAAAAAAAAAAACATACATAAGAATAAAAGTACTTCAAATAAAAATAATTCAAAATATTAATAATTTAAATTCACTTACTATGTATATTTATAATTAAATATAAACAGTCAATGAAATCTAAAAAGCATATTAATTAAAAAACAAGTACATTGCAATGTAAATCATTTATGTTTCAAAAGTGATTTATTTCAGTTTTTATATCAGGATGTATATTTATGAAATTATTATGTACAATTAATAATATTACAAATTAAATCATTGATCACTACAAAAAAAAAAATACAATAATTGATGATTAAAAGAATTAATTAATTAATTAGACATGTATTTAATTAAATATCTTTAATTTTGAATAATGTGTAATGTGTTCAGGGAATACATAATAAATACTCTGAAAATTTTTTAACATATCTAAAGGGGATCCGGTGGTCTAGCGGCCGTGAATTCGACGAGTTTTCAGGATTTTTTTTTTTGAAAACGACGAACAATGTTATTCAAACTTTATAGATATATTAAATCACTTTAATAGTATACAAAAAAATTATAATTAAAAAAAACAACTTTTAAGTAGCTAAGGAGTGGCGCTGAAGTTGCCCTCCTCATAAATATGGACCTGGGTGGTGGGTCAAGTTTTGGCTCTTTCACTTACACTCAAGAGCCAAAACATTATGACGACCCCTACATTTTGCAATGAACTCGCCTGAATGACGTGGAAGGCACGTGATCAGGTGGAAGTGGTATTTAACTGGTATTAAGTGGTGGTATTAATCCATACCAAGTCGGGTTGAAGCTGTGTTGCTCGCCAAAGGTGAGCCAACTCGTTATTGTCAGGTGGTCATAATGTTTTGGCTCTTGAGTGTATATGTAAACAAAAACGAAAAATTTTTCTGATCAATATGAGAGTGTAATTATCGCAGGAACTAGAATAAAAAAAATAAAAAGAATTGACAAAATGGCGCAAAATTTACATACAGAAAACAGATTGTTTTTTATAATTTTTGTACGTAAAAAATAAGAAGTATTCAACGTAAAAAAAAAATTTTTTAGTTACAACGATAGGTACTGGTGTACTGAATAGTAAAATTTGAGACGAATTGGCAGAGTAGTTTTTTCAGAAAATAGTAGTTTCGAAATAGTTTAAGTTAATAGTTTAACATATTCTCAATATGGGGTAAGTAAGCATATTATCAGCTAAATGGGCTGTAGAACTTAAAATATCGTCAATATTATTGCAAAAATGTAACAGTATGTTTTTAAAGGATTATGCTTTCGAAATATCGAGAAAAAAATTGATTTTTTGAAAATTCTAGACCACCGGGTCCCCGTAAGATAACTATTCAATTTAAAGAATATATATTAAATTTAAAATATGATTTATTTGGATAAAAGCGTTTATAATGTATTTATGAAATTGCATTATGTTGATAGAAACATCAAAATAACGCATTCATAAAATAATATAGCACACAAAATAATACCGAGAACAATCTATAATCAACGTATTGAAAGCAACATGCATAAATAAGTAGAAATAACGCGTTATTAGGAAATAATAATAAACGTCAAGTTACGAAATAATTATACAGATAACAAAATAAAAAAAAATTAAATTAGTGCGTAACACAAAAAAAGTTCATTAAAAATAGATTAATTTTTAAGTATTTTACATGAAAATATTATGCAAGTAAAAAAGTACAATTTAAATCATATCGTAACATAAAAAAGATTAATATACAAAAACCTAATACTTAAAAAATTACTCTCATTTAAATAAAGGTAATAAAAAATGAAAATATTTTAATCTTTGAATGTTTTATCGATTGTTAAAAATGTATTTAATTTAATAATTTTTTTTTTATTTAACTTTATTGTTTTTTTTTTATTATTTTTTTCATTATTTCATTTTATTTGTATTGAAAAAACTTTGTTTTCTCACGAAATTATTTTGTTTGATTTTCACAAGTAACTAGATTTTTTTTTAATGATAAAATACAGTAGAAAGCAAAATTAAAAAAAAAAAAAAAAAAAAATTACGAATAAAAAATTATTCATGCTGATTATCGCACATTATAATGAAAAAAAAAAAATATGCGTATAAAATTAAAAAGGAACAAAATATATTAAACTGTTATTTTTAACAATTAATTTAAAACACATTTTAAAATTATTGATACATTTATACATTTAATAACTTTTAATTCATTTTAAATTAATGATAATGGTTAAAAGGCTGATATGTTTTTAAAATTACGTTTTATAAAAATATGTTTTTAATGTAAAATATGTTTTTATATAAAAATATGTTTTTAGTTATGTTTTTTTAATCAAACGTATTTTAATATTATGTGTAAAAAGTGCAAAATTTAATAAATTATTTCAAGAAATAAAAAAAAAATTATTGATCCATGAATTATTAATATAAATCAAAATATATTTAAATGCGAACTACGAATCTACCTCCATGAAAACAAACTAATTCAATTAATATCTTCACTGACTGAAGGCCTGTCTTACAGGCTCTTAATAAAGGTTTTCCCAGTATAATCTTGAACATTATATCCCTTTTAGAACAAATTAGAACAAATCAATTTCTTGCACAGAATGTGTATCCTGCAATGGATTCCTGCTCATGTGGATTTGGAATTTATTGAAATTGCAGATTCATTGGTGAAGAATAAGTCTGGATCAGACTGCCATTCCTATTTCCCTTGCAGATGCAAATGCCTTGGCAAAATTTAAACTTTTAATTCCTTCTAAATTCAAAACTAAATGCTAAATTACCAAACTAAATGTCGACAGAAAAACAGCCACTACTCTCATAGGATTAAGGATGAAGCAACACAAATATATGAAAATTTCTGCTGATGAAGTTAAAAAATACCAAAATGGGGCAACTGCCCTGTCGAGCTCACTCCTCATCATGTCTTTGATTGCCCTGCTGTTGCAGCCGCCATGCATTGTCTGGACCATCCTACAGAAGAGGATTTATAGCGCTCAATCAACATAGTCAATATAATTCGGGAGCACACGATATTTGATTTTCTTTTACTCTTCAGGGGATACGACCACAACAACAACAGCAACAATTCAAAGATGTTTTGCTGACCAGATTCAGAACTATTACAACGCTTATATTAGTTTAGCAGTATGGCAGCCGGACAGTGTTAGATTTTTTTAATTAAATTAATTTTTAAGGATTTTGCCTTAATATCCTTAAAAATTGATCATTGCTTCATATAAATATGAAATACGAATATACTCGGGATAACCGTTAAGTTTCTATTAGAAATTTTTAGTTTATTTATTTTTCAGCCTTTATTACCATAATTATTTAATAATAAAAATCACTGGTGTACTCAGAAAATAAATCGTTAAATATAACTAACTTTTTGATAACGTTTTTAACACTATAGCATGTATGCAGTTGTTACTAATAAATTAAATATACTTTTAATTTAGTAAAAGTTTTAAAAATCTTTAATTCTAACAGAATTTAACTATTCTACTTTATTCTACTTTGATGAAAAACAACAAATTAAAATATTTGCTTGTTGATTGCAACATTATTTTTATTGAAAAATAACAGAGAATAAATTGTGATATTTGAGTATTTTTAATAAATTATTTAATAATAAAAGGTAACAGGGACTTAGAAATAAAAAATAAAAATTATAAAAGAAACTTAAACAGCTAATTTCTAGTATATTAGTAATTCATAATAATTTTTACCTATAATAATATTGTTTTCTTATTTTTATTTATTTTTCATGAATTAACTTTTAGGGAAATTTATATTTAATTTTGAACTAAAACTAGTATTCATGGCTACATTGTAATAATTCTAAGACAAACAACAGGCCATTCATGATATTGTACAACTTGTAACTGTCATTCTATTAAATTTTCATGTTTTGATATGTCTGAATCGATGTCTTTCAGTATTCTAAAGATTGGTATGGAGCTACTTTTTATTGACTATTACCGTTAGCCTTTATGTTACATTCATTTTTTACAAAATGAATATGTAACTTCGTAATGTCACGTTGAATGTGACGAAATGAACTTCACTTTTATTGATTTTTTACGAAATGAATGAAAGTGAAGACACTTCTAGCGATAATAATAGCTGTGTACAGTATCTCAAAAGATCTGGCAATGAATATGAGAATTACAGTTCTGATTCTAATGTGCATTTAGTGTGTGCATTATATCTGATGTGCATTATATCTGAATGTGCATTACATCTGATGTGCATTATATCTGAATGTGCATTATATCTGAATGTGCATTATATCTGAATGTGCATTATATCTGAATGTGCATTATATCTGATATGCATTATACCTGAATTTGAGTGACAATAATAAATAAATATAGAAACATATTAATCATAATTATAACTAGGTATGCTTTCGACTTTAGTACAAAAAATGTTCTGGGATAAAAATGCATTTTAAAAATGATTTTTTAAGGGGTTAAAAATAATTAAAAGAATTCAATGAATGCAATAACCAAAATTAAATTGATTAAAATAATTGATTAAAATTAAAATAATTTTCAGTAATTAATGTAATCGAAAGGTCTTTTGCTATACTTCACTAAGGTACTTTAGAAACTGATACCTAACGTGTTGTAATTTTTGACAGATCGATATTAATGTTTATAATAGATTATTTTTAAGAAACTGTATCCTGTCAAAACCATCTGGTAAGCAAAAAAGGTAAATCCTAATTACAGTTCGTTTCTGATAAAAGTAAAATTATTTTTTAAATTAAGCATCGCTTCGCCAAGGATGGCCAATTGGCACGTTTTGAAGAAAGGGGGAAAAAAATTGAAAGAGTAGCCTAATTTATAAAGTAATGAAAGTAACCACAGAATATTGATATTTTTAAAAACTTATAAAACTTTGCATATGATGTCATTTTTGAGACAAAAATGTAAATTATTAGAAGAATTTTTGTGCCCAAAATAACTTGAAAGTATACATTTAATTTTTGAAAATTTTCAATAAGTTAGAATAGGTTTTTTTTTTAAATCTGGTATTATTCGAAATATAAGGAACTGTTCCACAAAACCACTCGGTATCGGTATGGTAAAAAAATAAACAGTCAAATATAATTCGTTTCTTGTTGAAAATACCTCATGCAATATAGGACCGGGGTTGATTATGACAATGAATTCAGATGTTTCAAAAAGGTGATATAGAAAATTAAAATAAATTTTGTAATCAATGAGTCTCAATGAGAAATAAACTTTTCATTTTGGGTTTTTACGTAAAATAAAATTGTAATTTTTTTTTTTGAAATTGAGAAAATTTCAAAGGAAGAGAAAGTGAAAATACCTAAAAGATAACCCAAAAATTATGTTTTATTTATTTATTATCCCACTTGATTGATAGCAACAGCTGACCAAGTCCATGAACCTATTTGTTCTCATGGAAGGAGGGAAGGGAATGTACAAGTTTTGTTGTGATGGAGCACCCGTAGGTAGAAGTCTGACTTGGCTTCTTGTCCCTGAAGAAGAAAGGCAGTGCCTTCGAGGATGAATAACCCGCATTTGAATATAATTTGGTAGAAAACCAAGAAAACTCCCACCACTTAACGACTAACGAGACAAGAGGTTGAGGATCACAAACGCCATCGAGTTCCCTTGTTTCTGAAAGAATTTATTTTTGTTTGTCATATAAGTGGCTAAAGAATTTAATTTTTAAATTAAAATTTTTTTTTCCTTTAATACACATTAAAATTTGATTACATTTATAAGTATGCACTTTCTAGTATGAACGGTTGATAATAAATATCGAATCCCAGTCTTTTTCACTTACAAATACATTGTTTTCATCAATAAAAATGCACGGTTTTTTTTTTAATTTTAAAATTTTTTACTTTAACTTGCTTGATTTTTTTTCTTCCTGTTTCTTTTTGCTTTTTAAAATTTATTTGATATCTTTTGCTCTAAAAAATAATATTAAGGCTGATAAAATAATATTAACCTGGACCTAATAATATAATTTTTTCTCTTACTTTCGTATGAATTTAATTAGTTTTATACCCAAAAATTCAATCACGAATGAAAACAAATTTTTAACATCTTACTCGTAATATGAAATTTATATCATAAATTTGAAAAAAATATTTACTAGATCGATACTATTAAAATCTAATATGCTCTAATAATGATTCTATTCTGAATATCATTTTTATAATTACTTTATAATTTCGACATTAAAATGTTGTTTCATTGTTACTCTAAATTTTGAGAAAATTATCTTATTTCTTGAATACGATGTATCCAAATGTAATTTTAATGAATAATCGTATTTAGCATATAAAAGAAGTTTTTAGATTTAAAAAACAAAGCAAATAGACACGATATGACTTCCTAAAAACAATTTGAAAAGGAATTTAGTTGTTTTGCTTCAAGTTACCTTTTCTGTGAATAATTTCTAAATAATTAGAAATTATTAAAAAATATAAATACATTTAAATCATATTTTGAATATAAAAGTGATTTTTTTAAAATAAGATTCATGATAAGAAGAACGAAAAAGGTGTACTAATATGATTCTGTTTCAAAGCAGTAAATCTTGAACGGAAATGATACATGTAATTGAATAAACTCTAATTGAAAATCTTGCATCGTAAAATATTTAAACAGCTATCTTAACATTAAAATGATTCCTTATAAATTATTTATGTCAAATAATATAAAAGTTTAATAAATATTCTCTTCTCTACAAAGAAAATGAAGCAGAATATATTATATAAAAAAAATGTAGGCATAATAAGCCTTTTAAATTTTTTTTTAGTTTATTTTTAATGCATTTTATAATTAAAACTTTATCTGGCAAATATTCAATTGAAACAAATCACACGAAATAATTTAAATGTCGGAAATTTCTTAAGCATTTAGAATTGTCATCTTAATGTTAGAACTAATATTAAAAAATTTTACTGCATTATTAATTCAAGAAAAGAAAGTTAATTAAAAATGTTGTTTACATTCAAAGAGATTTCATGAGACACTCGAGAAAAATTATTTTGAACAGAAAATATTTTTCTTTTCTTATCATTTTTATTTTTAAGAATATTAAATAAAGTATTAATCAATTCTTTAAATGCATAAATTAGGAAATTGATAAGAACTAGATATATTAAAAACTAAAAAATTTTTTTGTTTCAGAATATTTGTACAATAAGGAATATTTGGCGTTAATGCGATAATGTGATATTGATCAATAACTTGAATAAAAATAATATCTTTTTACAACTGATGTGAAATTTGATGTATATTAATTCTGAGCGTTTTTCATTTTTTGCTTGAATATACTGAGGGATTTTCATTTTAAAAATAAATGCTTAATGCTATTATTTGAATATATTTTTTAAAAAAAAAAGTTTAATTATTTATTAAAATTAACTTTATCAACACATTTGAATACGAAAAAATTTGTTTGTAAATATTATGAAATCAAAAGAACGGAACTTAAATAAAGACATAAATAATTATAGAAATATTGTTACTAAATAAATGGACACAGTCATTTAATAATAACTTAAAACGAAGAGTATAATTGAAAATTTCAAAATCAAAATATATTAAATATCTCAATAATCCAAAATAAATTTTGATTTTTCGCCTTTTGAAAGATTCTAATAAGGAAGGAGGGCAGTGCCTTCCGGGAGGACTTTTAGGGAGAATCACCCCGCTTTTTCGTATCATATGTGAGAAAACCCGGAAAAACTCCCATCAGGTGGCCACAAGTCGGGCATATATAAAGAAATGAAATATATAAATACCTACTACGTATTGTTATTTTCTTCTGTGCGTTTCCCAGCCAAGTTTCAGTGAGTATATATGGCCCATAGATTTCTCAAGTTTGTATATATCCTGAATTACAACTACAACTTTTTACATCGATTTGACCTTGAACATATCAAACCTTTGGGTTTAGATCTTTGATTACCGAAGACAGTTAAATGACCCTCAATTTTACTGAGAGGAATACGTGTAATACTGTACAGTTTTTGCTCTTTTTTTCCGAATACAGTATCATGTTATTGCTGTTGATTTTTATATGAAAGGTTTGTAGCTTTTTTTTATCAGGAATCATTCAGGCATATTCATTCACAGTAATTTTGTATACTTAATTTAATGCCTATAATATGCATAATTTAAATATTACCCAAATATTACCCATAAGCGTAATATCTGGGCAGACAATATAAATGGTATAGAGTAAGCCGTAATGGCAGATAATCCGAGGGGGATTCGAATTTGTTTTACAACATATTTATTAATCAAAATTTGTTTTTACAACCATGGTAAAAAATCTGACAAAACGTGTTTTTGTTTTAATGAGGGCTTTTTGATGCCATGACTGTATAAAAAATTTTGTTATAAATTTCAGATAGTAGAAGTCGGAAAAATAATATTCATTTGATATATATGCAAAAAAAAAAAAAACTAAAGAGATGATATTTTTTCCAAAGATTTCTAATGTTCATGTTTGTTAGAGAAGTGAAAATCTTGATATATCCCAATTACCATTAATTAGCCTCTCTAAAGCGTTTTCAACTCTATTATATCAAATTTTTCTAATTTTTTTAAAATCCTATTTAGTTTTGATTTTAGAAGGAATTAAAAATCTTAACTTATAATTCTTTCTAAGATTAAAACTAAATACCAAATTACAGAACTAAATGTCGACAGAAAAACAGCGACTACTCTCACCAGATGAAGGATGAAGCATCCCAAAATATGAAAATTTCTGTTGATGGCATCAAAAAAATACCAAAAATGTGGCAACTGCCCTGATGTCAAGCTTACTCCTACTCATGTCTTTAATTACTCAGTTGTTGTAGCCACCATGCATTGTCTGGATCATCCGTTGAAAGAGGATTTATATTCCGAGTACGTAATCAACATAACTAATATTATTCGGGAGCACCACGATATTTTATTATGTCGTACTCTTCAGAGGATACGACAACAACAACAAAATCTTTTGTGACTTTTTTTTTATCCAATACTCGTAGTACACGCAAATGTAGGAGGCCAGTCACATTTTGGATACTTTTGGCTCCTTTCCATCGTTTGCAACTGTTATTTTACTTTCTTTTGTTAAGAGTATTGCGCATTTCTCTCACGAGTTGTCAATATTCCTTTGGCGCAAAGTATTTTACGGTGGCTGTATTACAAAATTGATTTTTATGAAAGTTACGCAGAAATTCTCACATAATTTTCGTTGCGGTCTTTTAGCCACACTTTTTACGTATAATCTACCGATTATAGGCAGGAAATTATGCATATGCCGAAATAAAGTTTTTAAAATACTTAAAAGTGGTTTAAATAAATAAATGTCTGTATTGAACAATGCCACTGTGAGGTAAAGCCAATTATTATTGGCAGACAAGATGTTGACGGTTTAACGAGTGTCAACTGCATGTAATAGTTAAGAGGTGCTACAAGTATATTTTATAATTTTTCTGAATAATCCATAGTCTTATGGATAGTATAAAAGGCACTATAGTATTAAATATTCAATTATAGTACTAAAAGTCATTAATTAATATTAAATATTTATTTGTAGTATTAAAAGGCAGCAATAAAGCTATTATTATAACATATTTATAACATACATATTACAGATATTATAATATAATGGTAACCACATTAATACATTCATTGCTTTGGAAATTTGTAGAGTTTCAGAGGAAGTGCTTTACCCTAATAAATTTTTAGGAATCAAACTGAAATTTAAAAAAATTCCAGAAAAACAGATTCGTTTCCAGAATTTTTCTTTATGTTAAAAAATAAAAAAAAATTTAAAACAAATTGACAGATACAAATATGTAAATGTAAAGATGTGCTCTTTCTTAAATAATTCAAACAAATTATCAGAAATCATAAAATTCGATTTTAATTTAAAGGTACATAAATAATTGTATACTGATTGAATTTTAAACTATTTCTTACTTATCATCCTCATCATCAACGGCGCAACAGCCCTTTGGTGGACCAAGGCGGTTTGCCTAATGGCAGATTTCGAGACAAGAGAGGATTTGCTTTTATGGGGGTAGGATTGTTAGCCCCTACGCCCTGCTCTCTGAAGTCATATTAAACCTGGACCTACGGTGTAAAGTGGATTCCTACCAACTACAAACATCTATGGCATCGTCGGGACTCTACTCAAGAAAACATACAAGATTTTGAATAAGCCGTAAAGGCAGATAATCCGAGGGGGATTAGAATTTGATCTTCAACATATTTATTAATAAAATTTTGTTTTTATAGCCATGCTAAGAATCTAACAAAATGTTTTCTATTTTAAAGAGGTTTTTTTTTTATCATGAATCATGCAGGCATATTCATTCCTATAATTTTGTAGACCTAATTTCATGCCTACAATCTGCAATGTTGTCTAACCCATATTTGATCGAAAATATAAATTTGGTCCGATTTCGAGTAAGCCGTAAAGGCAGATAATCCGAGGGGGAATCGAGTTTCTTCTTCAACATATTTATCAATCAATTTTTTTTAGAGTCATGGTAAAAAATCTAACAAAACGTTTTTTTGTTTCAAAGAAGGTTTTTTGATGCCGCGAGTACATAAAAAATTTTTATTATAAATTTCAGATAGTGGAAATCGGAAAAATAATATTAATTTAATATCTATGAAGAAAACGATATTTTTTAAACAACGATAAACGATTAGACGATATTTTTTCCTAGAATTTCTAACGTTCAAAAGTTAGAAAGGTGAAAATCTTCATCAATATCACACTTAACAATAATTAGTTTTTATAAAGAGCTTTTATTATTTATTTATAAAATATTTCTTATATTCTAAAATCATATTTAATTTTGATCTTAGAAGGAATTATAAAATCTAAACTTATAAATCCTTCTAAATCAAAACTACACACATATGAAGCACCACAAAAATATGAAAATTACTGCTGATGTCGTTAAAAATACAAAAATGTGCCGACTACCTTGATACCGAGCTTATTCCTCATCATATCTTTGATTGCCCAGCTGTTGCAGCCACCATTCATTGTCTGGACTATCCCTCGGAAGACGATTTATATTCCTAGCTGGCAATAACTCGAGCTGGCAATTCCGAGTTGGCAATCAGCATAGCCAATATTATTCGGGAGCGCCACGATATTTGATTTTCTAGTACTCTTCACAGGATACGACAACAACAATAACAAAATCCCTCTGTGACTTTTTTTTATCCAATAGTACGCACAAAAGTAGGATGCGAGTCACATTTTGTCTACTTTTGGCTCATTCCATCGTTCACAACTGCTATATTACTTTCTGTATGTTAAGAATATTGCTCATTTTCTCTCACGAGTTGACAATATTTTTTTTGGCAAAAAGCATTTTACGGAGGTTTATAAAATTGATTATGTAACTTACAGAAGAAATTTTTCACATAATTTACGTAGCTACCTTTTTGAAGCTCAAATTCTTAAGTTTTTAAAACATAATCTACTATTTATAGGCAGAAAATTATGTACATGCCTAAATAAAGTTTTATTTTAAAATACTTAAAAGTGTTTTAAATGAACAGGTTTTTGTATTAAATAAAGTTACTGATCAACAAAATCAATAATTATTGGCAGATAATGAATTGGGATCTTAACGGACAATGATTACATAATTTTATTTGAAAATCATTCATTACTATTATCATTAATTCATATTACTATTATCATTACTATCCAACCTCCATCATGATGGAGATGGAGGTTGACGGTTTAACGAGTGCCAACTGCATGTAAATAATTAAGAGGTACTACAAGTGCATTTTTTAATTTTCTGAAAATCCATAGTCCTATGGATAGAATTAAAATCAGTACATATATGAAATATGAAATATTCATTTATAGTATTAAATTCATTATATAAAATGAAATATTTATTTATAGTATTTAAAATCATTATATAATATTAAATATTCATTTTGCAATATTAAAAGAAAATTGTTATAATCCATAGTCCTATGGCATACTAATCCATAAAACCACGAGCGCCAACTGCATGTAATAATTAAGAGGTACATATATTTTTAATTTTTCTGAAATATCCATAATCCTATGGATTTCAGTACATATATAAATATGAAATATTCATTTAATTTATTCATATAAAAATGAAATATTTATTTATAGTATTTAAAATCATTATACAATATTAAAGTATTTGTATATTCATTTGCAATATTAAAAGGCAGCAATAAAGCTATTGTATAACATATATACATAAGTAATCTAATGGTAACCCAGGAGGCAACTTGAAGATACATTAATGCGGAGTAACAATCCTATTTTCTGATTAGCTTGAAAGGTTTTTAATGGTTACGTCTGTGAAATTACATGTACATACTACAATCAATTATATCAAATTTCTGTTTCAGCATCGAGTCCTTAAAAAGCATATAATAAATAAATGAAATTTAATTTATTGAAAAGGTTAATACCAAGATATGAAGTATTTGTATATTTTTCTTTCTAATGCAGCTAAACACAGACAGCTTGGTCTTTGGATGCCTTAAGGCAAGTGCTGCAGAGACGTATATTTGCATTACCCAGGATTTACGTCTATGAAATTACATGTACATACTACAATCAATTATACCAAATTTCTGTTTCAGCCAGGAGTCCCAATTATAAAAAGCAAACTATAAAATAAATATTTTTGTTCTAATGATAGAAAACACTTAATTTAATTTACTCGAAAGGTTAAGACCAAACAATATCTACGATCATGAAGGAACTACGGTTTGTATATGTAAAGGCAGGATTCGAAAACCTGTAGTACAATTTTCAAACAAATTTTAAAAAAAATCAATTCTAACTTTTAAAAATTAAATGTTTCAACATTATTTCTAACATATTAATAATAAATATTTGATTATTCATAACAAAATTTGTCACATGCAAAGTATTCTCTAAATTTTGTTGTGAAGATTTTTTTTTTTTTTTTTTTTTTAACATTTTTAATTTACTGATCTTGAATTATTTTAGTTACACAGCATTCGAGAAAAAGTTTAATAAAATTTATACATCATTAAAAATAGATGATTTTACGTGTAGAAAATAATGAATAATATTGCATGTATACAACGCAGTTAGTTTGTTTACATAGAAAAACGCTTAACAAGGTTTGATGAATGGGAGTAATTTGTCTTGAAAGTTTAAGACATTATTCGAAAACTGTTTATAAAGTAGAAAGTTTGTTAGGGAGAAAAGTAATTAACGAAAAATAAACAGCATAAGGAAAACAAAATATCAGAGCAGAGTTAGGCAAAAGTTTACTTAAAGTTATTAAATGTGTAGTGGCGAATAAAATGTTCAATAGATTTCCATTTCAAAAAATAAAAGAGAAAAAAACTGGTTTAACTAAATATTTTTTATTACAATATTAATCAATTTTAAAATCCAAACATTATACAATTATTTTTGTATCTTTAAATTAAAATCGAATTTCACAATTTGATTTGATTTGCCACCTACTGTCATTTTATGCAAACTTTAGGCTAATTAGACCGGGATCTACAGTTTACCGTGGAACCGTGGATTCCGATACAATAACAAACATCCATGCCACCACCTGGATTATAACCTAAAGCCTGTGGTAACAAAGGGCACAGAGCTAGCCAATTGGCCATCAGACAGCTAAACAAGATAGGAAATTCAATCATCTTACAATAAATTATGCATATTAGTGAATCAGAAGAAATACCAGCATGTAAATAGGAAACCAGAGTTTTTGAATAGAAAATATACATTTAATGTATGTAAATGATGAAAATATTTTATTCTTAGTTTTGACTATTGTTAGCTATACATTTTCTTCTCTTGGACCACCAAGGGACTATAGCTCCATTGAAGAAGATTAGTTTGGTTTGGTTGTCGCTCTACGGTCATTGTGTGCACACTTCTGGCTAATTAGACTGGGACCTACAATTTAACGTGATTTCGAACCCCTCACAAACATCCACACCTCCGTCAGGATTCCAACCTGAAGCCTGTGGTACCAAATTCCAGAAAAAGCCAGTCAATTGGCCATCAGACCGCACTGCTTCGAATTTCATGAATTTCCGATATTTTGTTTGAATTCTTTATAAAAGGTGCACATCTTTCCGCCTGCAAATTTGTATCTTACAATCTGGTTTAACATTTTTATTTCTTCACATAACGAAAAATTCAGGAAACATATTTTTTTTTCTGAAATTTTTTTTTAAATTTCAGTTTCATTCCTAAAAGTTTATTGCAGCAAAGCATTTGGCTTGGAAATCTGCAAACTATAGTAATTTTTCATTACTGGTTATTAAAACATTTTTTTAATAGTCACTTTATTTTGTAATTTTTATCGAAATTGTAAGACTCAAAACTGGTACGGTATATACGGTACTCTGAATGTCTAAATTGTACGCCATTCAGAGCAGATTTTTAAAACAATTAAGGAAAAATCAGCATAAAGAAAAATTCAAGAAATGAATAAGTTTTCTGGAATTTTTAAAATTTCAGTTTCATTCCTAAAATATTATTGGAACAAAGCATTTTTCCTGAAAATTTACAAATGACAGTAATTGTATCATAATTGATTATTAGAATAGTTTTTTAATAATCGAATTATTTTGCAATTTTTATCGAAATTCTCATATATCTAAATATTTAAATTGAGATATTCAGAGCACATTTTTAAATCAATTTAAAGAAAATCAACCTAACGAAAATTCAGAAACGAATTAGTTTTCTGGAATTTTTTTTCATTTCAATTTCGTTCCTGAGTTTATTGAAACAAAGGCACTGAAAATCTACAAATGACAGTTTTCATAAGTGATTATTAGAATAGTTTTTTAATAGTCCCATTATTTTGCAATATTTATCGACTCAAAAATGGTAAGGTAAATAATGATACGGTACTCTGAATGTCTAAACTATAAGACATTCAGAGCACATTTAAATCAATTTCCTTAGTTAGGTTCTAAAAATGTCACCCATTATTTCGAAAACATTTCGTTCTTTCCTGAAAAACATTCGACTCGTATTTTACGAAAGAATTCCCCAGAGAACATTTTCAACAGAGGAAAATGAAACCATTTTTCACTTTTCTGTTACAGAAAGCATTATATCACCAAAATAAATGCTTCAAAACCTTTGAACTTTTTCCCACCAAACTTTGATCTCCAAGCAAAAAACGTGATAAGAGTGCTAAATAATATGATTCGTGACAGACTCCATGAAGCACTTAAATCTCCCACAGAGAGCAATCATGTCACATCAGTTTAAATTCGGGAACATTAGTAAAAGTTCTTTCGCTAAAACCAATATGTTCCGCCATTCCAAACCAGTAATGACTCGTTACACGGAAACTCGTATTTCTTGGAAAATTAGCCTCCGCTAAATTATTTAGACAGAAATCAGTGATTTAATATCTACTGTTTGTAGTAGACATGTTAAAATTAATATTTGGTTTAGATTTAATGCATAAGGGGTAACGTAAAAATGAAAAGTGCATTCAACATTATGATAAAGTCGTTCAAAATAGTATAGAACTATCAACTCATCAAAATTTTAATCAAAAAAATTCAATCCAAATAATTAATTTATTCACTGATATGAATTATTTTCGGTAGAAAATCTATAGATTATTCTAAAAATGTAAGTATTTTTAATGTTGTTTAATAGATTTACAAGATTTGAATATTAAGTGTATTAAAATCTTTGAATTGCAGGGAACATTTAATTTATAATTCACGAATTTCGTTTTGATTATAATATTATTTAAAATTTTTCGAATTTTATTATTCTTCAATTGTGTGCAACATGTTAAAAAATTAATAATTTTAGTAAAAATCTAGAATTAAAATGTGTTGTTAATTGTTAATTGGTTATACTATTATTTTACTTCGTTTTAAGTAATAGAAAATAAAAATATAATATATATAATAATATAAATAAAACATAATAAAAATAAAAAAAATAAACTGTATATTCAAAAAAAAAAAATAAAAATATAGATTTAAAAAAATAAATTTAAAAAACTACTAAACTTACTAAAATGATTAATCTATTAGGTTTCTGAGATGAGAAAATATATCAATAAATGAGACGAGTCAAAAACTCCAACCCTATTCTAGGGATGAGGTTGATAAATTTATAAGCCAGAAAATTCTTCCATTAGCCATGAGTAGAAGGCTAATGGAGGAACATTGCCTTTGTTGCCATTTCTGATATTTGTTGCATGCTTCTGTAGCAGCAAGAATTCCAATCTCTTTGTTGCAACGCCAGCCTATCTTTGATGGTGAATGTTTCAGTTATACGAGTATTAAATATAATCTTTAATATGTATTGAAATGTAAATTGATTTAGTGCTTTATATCGAAAATATAAAAACATCAACAAAAATAATAAAAGTTATTTATAACAATTTTAAATCTTAAAACAAGATTACAATTCCTCAAACAAGGTTAACAAGGTTAACAAGTTAAAACTAAGGAGTATTGTAACATCCAGTCGCATCGATTAGTTGATGAAAGAGCTGAAAGATGATCCAGAAATTCAGACCTATCCTAGAAATGAGCTCGAATAATTCTGTAAAGCTCAAAGTTCCTGCATTAGCCATGACAGTAAAAGGCACGGACATTCCCTATGTTGCCTCTTCTGATATTTGTCAGAAGTTTCTGTAGCATCAATAATTCTAATATCTTTGTGGCAATGCCAATTTCTCTTCAATGGTGAGTGTTTTAGTTATACTAGTATTAAACATGACAAGCATTAAAATGCAATGAAATGCAAAGTTTTTTAGTGAATTACATCAAAAGTTCAAAATATCTTTTAACAAAAAAATGATAAAAGATATTCACAACTGAAATCTTAAAACAAGATTCAAAACTCATTTTGGATATCCTCAAATGTCTAAGACTAATCATTAAATTCTCTCTATGTCCTTTCGTACAGCTCTAGAATGTACTAATCTCGTATTGTAACATGCAGTCGCATCGAATAGTTGAGGCAAGAGTTTACTCACAGTTAGTCACTCATTTGAGAGGATGATTAAGGCGAATCCTTGGAAATGTGCTGTGGAGAGAGACGGAAACCCGTTTAATGCATAGTGAACTAGACACATTGATAGTAAGTATCGAATGTAAGTTAATGGTGATGAGCCTTGAAATGTTGTGAGATTTCAAAATAATGTGAAAATGAATTGCAAATTTTGTAAATGTTTGTATTTTCATGCCAGATGTTTTGCTGTACATTTATTTCCACTGAAATGACAGGTATACAGCAAAAATCAGTGTTACCTAGGATGTTCAGAATGTCATCACAATTTGAATGTACTTTTGTCATTTGGCATCCTGTTCAGTGTCACTTATTGGTGTTCGAGTTACTTTTATTCTTATTCGAATTTAACATCTCTTTTAGAAAGCTCAATTTGCTATCTACCAGGCTGTTATCAAAAATAGATAGTAAAATATACAAAGAGTTTGACCTAATTGTGACACAGTAGTGTGCCACAAAAGCGTGCAGAAGAAATCAGATTTTAATCCATTGGTGTCATCTATTGCTGACACTAGTGAAGAATACGATAGGGATTATGGTAAAATATGTAGATACTCGCTAAGGTTGCCTAGATTAAAGTTTTCAGTTTTATTTATGATATACGAATTCGTTCAGTTACACCCCTCAAAGACCAGAACGGCAGTGACACCTTCTTTCATTGCTTGTCGGTAGGTTTCGCTTAGCATGCATAAATGGAACACCCTCTATTTCTTCAAGGAGTTTTAGGTTTTATTCAAAAGACGTGCGAATTTGTATCAGTTTCACCCCTAAAAGACCTCCAGTAAGGTAGTGACATGAGCTTTCATTGCATGTCAGAGAGCTTTGCTTGTCATGCATAAGTTGAACTCTCTGAACTCTTTTCAAGGGTTTCTAGGTTTTATTCTATACGAGATAGGAATTTGTATCAGTTTCATCCCTAGAAGAACTCAGAAGTTGCTGCAAAGTTTAATCAGAAAGTCATGAAGGTAGTGGCATCTTCTTTCATTGGTCTGTAAGCTTTACCTGGCATGCGTAAGTGGAACTCTCTCTCGTCATATATATATTCATTTGTATGAATGTCGAGATATAAAACACACACACAAATATGTTGTAATTCTTGTATATACAACGAACTCAGAAGTTGCTGCAAAGTTTAATCGAAAGCCAGATGAATTTAGTCCATAACAGAAACTTCAAGAACTTTTTCCCTTCATTTTATAAAGTTGAAATTAATGAAATTTAAAGAACTGAGATTCAGGTCTGAGTAGCCCCAGAAGAGTGAAAATCAGAACATCAGTAGAGTGAGAAGTTATAGTAAGGCCTTCTGCTGTCTTGACTGGTTATTAAAAACAAACCATTTGTGTAGATTTTGTTGATTTAATAGAAAAAAGTGTAGAAATACAAATACTAAAACAAACCTACAAACCACAAAACAAAAACTACAAATTACAGTGTAGAAATTAAGCTTTCTATACCGAGCATGTGCATCATAAATCTTTAGGTCAGAAAATCATCTTTCTGTTGGGCTCGAAAAGCATTGCGTGCTTATCAGATTTAGGATAAATTAATTGAAAGAAATAAAATACATTATTGAATAACATTTTATTTCCTTAATTTTTTGTACAATTTAAAATTCATGAAAGTTTTAAAAAATTCTTAAAGAAAAACAATAAATTAAATACCATTAATACAAATAAAAAGAGTTATTTTGGATACGTATTTAAACTTTGAATTATGACTCTATTTACTAAAAGACTCTGATTTATACTGTTAATCTACTTATCTGAACTAAACTCATCAAAATGTTTCCCTAACTGCAAAAGCATTAAAGACAAGAACAAATTTCCTCCTTTTTCCCATACATTAGAAAAAGAAAAAAAAAAACGAAATAACAGCGGAAATCCGGATCGATAAGTGCTGTGTTTTCTTCAACGAGTTATTCTCTGTCTTTCAGAATATATTCAAATTTATGGCTCTTCAATTAGAGTCCAGGTTTCTCCCAAAAGCAGGAGAAAGGATGGCGCAAAAAATTCCAGCTTAAAGACAGTTAAAGTTCTTCAATTTTTTTTTGGGAAAGGCAATATTTTTTTTTGTATTTATTTCAATATATCTAATATAAATGCAACAAGTTATTCTCAACATTTTTTCTTTCTAATGCAGGTGGCAAACACTTAGAGAGTTGTCTCGGATGCCTTAAGGCCAGAGCTGCACCGACGTTACTGACTTAGTACTACCCAGGAGGTGCATGCAGCTAGAAGATAAGCTACGGACGCGGAGTAACAATACCCCCGCAACCATCTATGATCGATTGCGATTGGGATAATGATATCTAAAGCGCTTTTCTTGATAGTCAGGCTGATTGATGGATGTTTTTTTTTCCTATACGATAAGTGAATATGGGACAGTTACCCTTTAAAGTCCTTCCATAGACTCCTCGTCAGTGGTCTATTTTGGAATTCATTAAGTGCAGTGTTCATTCTCTAATCCCTGATGTTGAACATCGGCAACAGGTATAACACAACATGAAAATTGACTATAAAAATAGATTGACACTGATAAGGATTATAGTTTTCTTAAAAAGAAATGTATATTTAAAACAGTCAAATATATGTTAATTTATTTTATGAATTTATTTTATGAATTTTTTTTATTAATTTATTTTATGAATAAATGATATAGTAGTTATTTCATATTTATTCATAGTTATTTTATGAAAACTAGTAGTTATTTCATAGAACAACGAACTACGCCGCTTTAATTTTGAAAATAAAAAATATAATTTAAGCAAAAGATTTATTTTTTGAAGGATAACAAGCAAAAATAATTACATAGTTTGACATTGATAAATATTGTAGTTTTCTTAAAAAGAAATTTGTATTGAAAAAAATCAAATATATGTTAAAGTAGGAAATAATTTATTTTATGAACTATCTACTTATTTATGAAATAAAGGAGGAAATCGGTTAAAGCATAAAATATATTTAAATTCTATGGTTTAACTAGTAATTTAATAGAACCAACCACCCCCTTTAAATATGGAAATAAAAAATATAATTTAAACAATAGGTTTATGTAATGAATGATAACAAGCAAAAATATTATATTTTAATTAACTATTCCAGTGGGAAAAATTAAAATTTAACCAAAGTACAGTAAGTTGAAAGAAAATAAAATAAATCAAATATTCAAGTTGCTATGCAGTTCATATCTAAGTACCTGAAGTTAACAAAAAGTAATATCAATTGTGTGGCTGAATCGTTTTAGCAGTAATGAATAAAAAAAAAGATGAAGACATTTCTTTTCTTTTTTTTTTTGCAAAGGATAAATTTCGACATAAAACAGTTGCATTTCAGTTTTAAGTTTAATGTTTGCAAACAAAAAACCAATGACAAATGTCAATACATTTATCTTTGAGATCAAACGACCATACAGAGAATCTTATAAATCAACCGATTACACAAAGAATATTTGAAATCAATTGATCATACCAAAAATCTTTGAGATCAACTAATCATACAGAGAATCTCTGAGATCAGTTGATCATACTGAAAATTTTTGAGATCAACCGATAAAAGAATCTTTGAAATCAACCGATCATACAGAAAATCTTGGAGATCAACTGATCAAACAAAGAATCTTTGAGATCAACTGAGTTGATGGCCACACTGCAATGTACTGATTCAAGGATTAGGAAAATATTCTTGTAAAGCCACCATGACAAAAGTATAAATAACAATGTTTGTCTTAAAAATGTTTTATTCAATCTAAGTGATATTTTAATAATGTTATTAGAACAAATCATTTTAAATAAAAGTTTGTATAACATAGAATAAACTCAAATTGTGTTTTTATTTTACAACATTAATGTTTATCATTATAAAATTTATAGAATAATTAATTATGTCAGTATATAATTACATAATGAACATTATTTTCAATTTGCTTTATAATTCAATTATGCAGTTTCATTAAAATGTAGATATATATATATATATATATAAGAGGTATATGATATATGATATACAGAAAAAAATCAGGTTTACAAAAGGAAAAAGGGTAAATTTCTCGATGAACTTTTTTTATTAAAAGTAACGTTTATAACGATTTATTGCATACGTCCAAAAATATTTATAAAATATCTTACTATTGTGAAACTGATGTTCAATGATAATAAAGGGACATCTTTCTGACATTAGACGTGGATATTCGTCATTGACGCCTGAAATGCTTTAATGGATACTTGAAGAAAGTGCTTAAAATCCCTGCATAAACCCATAAAAGAGAAATAAAGGTGCTGGTATCTCTTTGGAGGCTTTTGATATTATCTCTTTATCTTCTTTTAAGGATGACTGCTTAGAATTTGCATATCATTTTAGGGGACAATTCCAGATAAGGGCAAAAGATGTATGGGTTATTGAAGTACCAGGATCGAAGAACTAAGATCGAATAAGCATAGATAACAAGTGAGTGAAAAGAAGCGAGACCATGCTTGTGGATATCTTCCTAAATAAATGTCTTAAGTATGTGTAGATGTAGCAAGGACCCAATGTCTTAAGGCCAATGGGAAAAGGATGGTGGGATTAAGAGGGGCTTGAAACTCGGAAAAGGTTTGTTTGCAAACAAAGAAATGCGGCTGTCTAGACATGCCCAGACATATCCATTTTTCAATGCAAGACGCATTCTCTCAACTGACGTAAAATCTATTATTTTTCAAATCAGTAAAAGTTAAGCTTTTAAGTTAAGCTCACACCATGAGTGAGAATTTTATGCCTATTCTTGCAGAAATCATGAAATATAGACATGGATAATATTAAAAAATGGTTATAGTCAACCTAAAGTGAAAATGAATTATTTTAATGTAGTTGTGTACGTATTTTAGTGGTATGTAAAGTTTTGAATTGCAGGAATAAAATGTAAATACGTTTCAAAAGCGATTTTAAAATCAAAAGATGATTTCAATGTTTGATTCTGATATAATGCGCTATATATAAAAACGTTTATCCATTAACAATTTAAATGAAATTCTACTAATGTCTTGACCTATGTTAGGCCTATAACGGCTTCCAGAAGCGGTATGCGGCTGACTTTAATTATCTAACGGCATAATACACGAAACCACAAGGGGTTCACTTTGACAATCAGGTGGAAACTCCAGCCTAGTAAGTCACTTCAGAGAAAAAAAAAAAAAAAAAAAAAAAAGAAAGCAACATTTCTGGTTGACTCGTCGCAGAACTCTCTCCTTTTTTTTCTCCAAAAACTGCCTTTTAAGATAATACAGGTTCTCAGCTTCCCTCACTTCATTTGACATTTTATTAACTTCGTAAATATTTCTCACTCATAGTCGATCATCAATCACAATGGAACAACTCATGGTGTAGTCTATATTTCCATCTATAATTATGTCGACCTGTGAAGGTCACAGAGACAATCGCTACTTTCATGAATCTCATTATACATGAGTTTCATTACGCACTGAATATCTGCTACCAGATTTTAGTGACAGGGTTTTCTCATTAGTAAAAAACTGTAATTGCATGTTGTATAAATATCCACGACGCTGCGTATCTGATGTCAAATTTGAGTGATGAGTTGTTATTATATGTTTGTCAAAGAATGTACATTCCTCTCTTTGAAACGAAATTAACAAAAACTGATCTTGAAACTGATCTTCCCAGAGAAAAAAAAAGTACAATATTAAATCTCCTTCGTATTTTGGAATTAATGAAACATTCGTTACAACACGAAAATAAAAGATGTCTTCAACATTATCTTCAATTAAAAAAATCCAAATAGACAGACCGAACATCCTCTTGCCACACTCTATTAAATAACCTTCCCTGATTCTATCTGTTTTTTAAACTCTAATCCATGAATGTAGCCCATGCATCCCTTGTAAGTTACAGATAATACAACAGATAACTGATACATAACAGATAACACTTACATAACACAAACACAAAATATTACAGAACCCGAGTTTAGGCTAAATTATACATTTTTATAGTAAATACATTTTAAAATTAATAAAATTGAAAAAATAATGTAAATAGATTTTTCAAATTCTGTAATGTATGTAACTCGTATGTAATAAAAATACTTGACTCAAAATAATAAAATCTATGTTTCTAATGGAATAAGCTCCCAAAGATGATATACTAGACATGAAATTTAGAATACTAAACTTTGGAAGTTTCTATTTTAATTTTATCCGAAACTTCAAAAGTAAAAGCAAAAAAAAAAAAAATCTCATTTTTCCCAGGTTTTGAATATAGGAGAGAGTTAAGGTGGTTTTAGATGAAAGTCTTAAAATCTTTTCCCCAGTTTCGGTAGTTTTTGAAAAGTTAGGTTTGAAGTTTATTATTTTTTTCTTCAAAAAAAAAAAAAAAAAAAAAAAAAGAATTTTTTGGAAATATAAATTGAATTTATAAGAAATCAAATATATTTTTGATCTGGTCATAACACTAAAGATAATTAAAATGAAATAAAAAACCGTAATTAAAATTTGTATTTCTATTTTCGTTAGTTTTGAAAGTTATACATCATAGCTGAATTTTTATGAAGGAAAAAAAAAAGCGAATTTTTTTCTAATTTGCTTGTAATTAAAAATAATATATTAGTAGAATAAAACCATTACTTTTCAAAAACCTACATAATTGATTTAATTAAGTTTGTTTTTTAAAAAATAATTTTTGGTAATTCGAAGCTTTATAAATTTAGAAAATGCTGAACATGAATATTTTAAATACATTTTTTATTGAAAACTTTACGATGATCCTTTTTTCAATTCCTTCTATTAGCTCACACTGTCCCTATGTATATCTTGTTCAAATTTCAATCTTTAATAAAATACTTTTTATTCATCCACTCAAGTTCAAATACATTTTTTGGACTTGTAGGGGATGACACTGATGTTAATACAGTTTTTCACATATTAATTCAGCAATTAAATTTAATTAGTTAATTTTAGTTTTTTTTAAGATTTAAGTTGTATATATCTACCAATAGATGGCGCCAGATAAACTTAAAAAATAATGAAAATTATTTATAAAGGACTTTCTGCAATATAGTGAAAAAAAGTAGGAATTGACTTTAAATTCATTTTTTTATATTACTTGTTATTTTAAATTTAAAATAAAAGTGGTGCTGGTTGGTGCTTAAAAACTGGTTTAAAATTAATTTTTTTTTAATTAA
Source organism: Caerostris extrusa (assembly GCA_021605095.1). Classification (NCBI taxonomy): domain Eukaryota; kingdom Metazoa; phylum Arthropoda; class Arachnida; order Araneae; family Araneidae; genus Caerostris; species Caerostris extrusa. The sequence continues at coordinate 1,844 of BPLR01008121.1, read as the reverse complement.
ATTTGAAAAGATATCAATATGAAATTGTATCCACTGAAAAGTTTTGCTTTGTACACGAAAATAGCTGTAAATAAGGAAACAATAATTAAAAAGCTTTTGATGCATATTTTATTTTTTTAACATACGTTTAGGAACGTTAATGATTTAAGAAATATTTTTTTAAGGGAAAAAAAACCGGGTTGGAAAATCTTCAATTTTTACACAAAAATAAAATGAGAGTCTTTTTTAATAAAAAAAAAGTAATTTGATATCACGCAATTTTTATATTACTAATGTTCCCCCTTTAGCAAAATAACAAAATTAGGAGATTTTTTTTTTATCTTCCTTTTGGTTTTTGCTATTTTTGAAAAGTATTCAGCGAAAGTTGTGACTAATGGCAGCAAACCAAGATGCATCAATTTAGTGTCGAATATTTAAGTACATTCGAGAGTGTGGATGGTGAATGTAGAAGAACATACTTGAAAAACGCTAGGGGCAATTTTCGCATTTTGTTCGTTCACACACCGCAGAAATTTCGTAGTGCTTGTTTTACAACATTTTGCGAAATTTCAAAGCAGACTGTTAAAATAAGTAGGCCATTACCTTATAAACATTGGAGGAACATATGGCCGAAGGATTATTGGAAATTTTCAGTTCGATCCACAACCTCATAACCACAGAACTTTAGTGTATAGGGTAGCTGTTTTTAGAAGGTTACAGAAAGAAATATTGACATTGCTTTCCACTCATTTCTGGTAAAAACATAATATTGTCTGTAGAATGCTATAAGTCTCTCCTGAAGGCAAGAAGTGAGTGGAGGATTCATTGATGAGTCCAGAGTTCAGCCTAATTACTTACCTCAGTGAATATTCATCTGGACAGAACCAGAAGTCTAGTCGTTCTCCTACTTTTTTAGAAACAGGAATTATGACACTACTGAATATGCATAAACTTTGCTTATATATTTTTGGAGGCTATGTGAATCTTGTAAATTTATCTTGTATGAGAATCTGGTGCCATTTGTCTAGAACATTATCATTTCAGTGAATAATTAATCAGGTTTTCATTTTAGGTCCACTACACTTAGGCATCATCTAGTCGATGAATGCCCATGGAATAGAGAATATTTGCCGAAATGAGTCTTTTGAAAAACAGATTTAGCTGTAATATGATCTTTAGATTTCCAAAAAAAAAAATTACAGAAACTTGTATGTATGAGCAGGGAGTTACATATCTATTTGGAAGTAATTGCAGCTCATCTTCCATATCTGAGAATTATATCATTTTTTTCTAATATATCTGGCAAACAGGCAGCTGTTAATTCATGCCTTTTAATGGCAGCAAGACGTTACTCACATTGCATTACCCAGGGGGCGAGTGAATGTAAAATAGAGAATACGGACGCGGAGTAACAATGTTCCATCTCACGATCATATATAGAACAGGACCTACGGTTTAAAAATTGATTCTGAACTACAGAACATCCATGGCAGCATCGAGACTTGAACCTTAAACTTTTCGTACCGAGCGCCACAGCACTAGCCACTCTTCTATTCAGGACTGAGAATTATATCATATATAATCCGAAAATAATATATAACTTCATTTAAACCAATACCAAAAGTAAAAATTATCTATATTTTGATTAACCGAGAACTCTGAAGATTCTTTGTTTTGAAAGATAAATTGTTGTTTTGAAGGCATCATAGCTTTTTACAGTCGTTAAAAATTTGAAGATTTTAAACATTTAAAACTGTTAATAAAATTATCTAAAAAAAGATATGGTTTGTTAAAATATTATCACACACTAATCGACTAAAAAGCTTCCATGTATATGTAGGAAATGGTCACAATAAATTTATAGA